>JAQIYA010000004.1:0-64494 GCA_034699355.1 Microtritia minima | reverse complement strand
CTTTACAATAGAATTCAAACATTATTTTACTGTAATCTAGAATTAAATCATTTTTAGAATTAAGATATACAGCGTTCATATCATTTATTAATTAAAACTGTAAGCTAAATATAATATTTAATATTTATTCGATATAATAAAAAACGGAAGTAAAAATTTAGTTCTAATGACAGTACAATATTTGTCGCCCACTAAACGAATTGCGCACATAATACATGTCTAAAATTTTTCAATATAAATAAATAACTAAAAATATGTAAAAAATAATAAATTAATGTTATTAATAGCTAAAATGGCAATCTCTGATAAATATAGCATATTTTTATATCGTATTTAATAAATTTCAATTGTTTGACTTCAATTAATCAAATTACAGTTTTTTATATAGAATATTATTTTTTAAATTAAATTAGAAAAATAAAAATAGCACCAGAAGAACGCTATCGTAAAACCTTAGTTAATTACAGTGCATCGAAAATTTAATCTCTATAATCATGAAAAATTTAATCGAATTTAATAGCATGATAGAGCTCCTTAATTGCTAGCACTCGCATAACAAACTTATGTTTTACCAATTATTTTATGCACTCTATAAATATAGTTTCAACAGTATCGGACAGTATTTTGGATTAATTAAAATATAATTGGAAGGGGAGGAAGAGGGAGGGAGGGAGGGAGAGAGAGAGAGAATTTCAGAACCGACTTTTCAAATACAGAATAACTGGGGATAATGTGAACTCTTTTCTAATGAACGATATTTTAGTGTTATAATTAGAGAATTTATAGAAGAAAGATAGAAGAGAAATGCTTTGTTTGCGGTTGTCTCACTAGGTATAGAGTTTTTGAAATTTATAAATGCAATTATTTGATATAATTAAATATTTTAAATATTTAAATATAAAATACTCTTAATTCAATGTAAAAATGCAAAAATGTGTTAAATGCAAGTACAGCTTCACCAAAAAAATAGTGTTGCCGACTAATGCACTTTTTCGAGAATGAAGTGCTTCGGATTATTCGGGTTAGACTGTATTGGTATATTAAAAATTTTTTAAAAAAATTATTAAATACAGATATTATAAATTCTAAGAAATTTTTTGTAACATTTACTTGTATTTTTTTTAAACACAACATAACAGTTTCTGTTCATCAATTTCCTAATGAAGAAATACGCTGTTCAGACCTGATTATAGACAGCGTTTTTATTATATTGATTTAAATGTGGGCAATACTACAAGCATTAAGAGTTTGCCGAACAGGTGAGCGGACTATTGCAAACAAATGCTGTGTCGGCCAAAGGTTTGAGGGCCTAAAACTCCGATTCGTAAGCCCAACACCTTAAACCGATTGACAACACTCGCCTCTCTTTAATTTCTAAAATTATGATAAACATTATTTATAATAAATAAAACTTTGCGAAATTAAATCAGTATTTGAAATGAAATTAGTGATCACATAAATAAATCAAATGCCAAATCACAACTAGTTTTTAACCTTACTATTGCTCTAATATTTATACCATTACTAATGTTTATGAATACGTTTATAAATACATAAAACAATAAAATAAAATACTGATTGGAAACAAAAGAGTCGATCAATGTTACTATTATTAGACTCCCAACTGCAACGTCTTGTTTACTATTAAGTCTATGGCTAATGTCACGAATAATCTAATAATCAAATTATATGTGTCAGGCTATAAATCCAGATTAAGTTAAACTTGAATCTCCATTTCAAAAAAAAAGAATATACAAATATTTGAAATTCACGTAGAATTTGTAATATATTCTTTAAGTAAGCGAAGACATTATTCATTTGATATCATTCAATGTAAATTTTTTATTATATTTAGTTTTTTATATCAAAAATTATTTAAAATAAAAATATATATTGTATTATAAAAGCAAAATCTATAAAGGTTTAAATAATCAATTGCGAAACTCGTATGAAGTAAAACTATGATTTGGAAAATTGTTTGTGAACCTATTTTTATTTACAATAGTTGACTTTAAATTTGACATTCATTCAATCAATATAAATATTTTTAAACAGATAATAATTGAAGAACCGTAAAATCCTAACAATAACGCGCGCGTCATCTAAACAAGAAAGTCATAAATCTTGCACAAATAAAAAGCGCGCGGTTTGCAAGAAAATTTAAATCAAAATTTTATTAATATTCAATTCAAATAAAATTTAATAATAAAAAAAGAAGCTTAATATTAAAATAAAAGTTTATTAAATCTAATGTAAATTTATTTATACTCTATAGGGTCTGATATCCAACGATTTTAACGATTTGCCTTTTTTTACTTGACTTATTGATTGATCACAATATTGATTGCAAGACTTTCCTAAATCTCATAACATTTAAATTCACTTTTGATTTTTATTATAATCATCTGTAGTTTGATCTAAACTTTCATTATATTACAAAGTATGCTATAATTAGTGAGCTTTCGAATCACACATTTTGTAATTTATTTGATTCTCTCAATTATATCTTCGTTTTGAAGTAATAAAACAAATATTGCAAATGTTATCATGTCTGAGACAATTTCATTATTCTTAAAATAAACATTATTCAATTATTGCAACACAGATATATGAACTTAAACTTAGTTTTAATATTTGAAATAACACATAACTTTTCGACGAACAGGTAAACTTTATATACTTATTATTCTTTGTCAACTATAGTATCAAATGATTAATATGTCTACATTTTTAAATTAAACTTTTTAATTAATTTGAATGATTCTGAAAAACAGAATTATGAATAGCAGCATAAAATTGTTAGTTTTATTCAAAATCTATGTAACTCAGTATAACTAAGTGAAACTCTATAAATAATAAGCATAAGCTTATGATAAAATGTTTCATTTTAGTTTTTTTTTCTAATTTAAGAAAATTTCCATATAAGCAACAATTTTTTATTGCCCAAACGAGTTGACTAAATCGGAAACAAACTGTATTACTTGTATTAAAAAAGTCAATATTTTAATTCAAATCTTATGTTTAATAATAATACTAAAAGTATTTGATTAATATAATCAAAAAACAGACAAATTTCAAAACAGATTTTTTTGTTTTTATAATAATCGTGCGTTTAATATATACCAAAAGAGAATTTATTAATTATTTTAAGTAATAATATATTATTAAAACCGTTCATAAAATTTCATTTTATCTAAAGCCAAGTTAGTATAGCGAGTAATTCAACTAAGAATTGCTTATATTAATATTAATAAAAAATAAGTTCATTAATAATACTTCACTGTGAATGAATGCCGCTCACTGTAATGCGAGAGCACTGTATAGTGTAATATGTAGAGTATGAAATCAAATTTAAAAAATGTAAGCACAAATAATGCGCTGAATTTTATATGACAATCAATTGTTCTGTTTAGCAAAGAAAAGACGGTTTGTATAAAAAGAGTTTGACAGTTCTTAATGAAATATCTCCAACAAAACCAACTTTGAAAGGCCTATAACTCTATTCAAACTGAATATTAATCCCGAACTCGCAATTTAATTTGTCATGGAATGAAGATTAATATGAAAACGAGGTAAAAATAAGTTAGCATTGAATGAATAGAATACAATCGCCGGAATGCTCGCTAATAATAAGACATTTAAGACATTCTTTCAATTGGGAATGTTTTGCATTGAGAGACGAGTGAAAGAAAAAGTAAGGCATCGATTCACTTACCGTTAATGATTCGACGCTGGCGTTGGCCACTATGTCGTATATCGATCCGCCAATGATTACCTATAACGCACAAAATAGAGATATAGCCTATAAGTTTAGATTACCATTCGAGAGATTGAATATGACGAACGGGGAGAGATTGCGATTTATTATTCAGGCCTCCATTTATATCGTCTGATGGTTCGGGCTTAGAATCAGCATTAGATAAGCCTAAAGGTTTGTTAATCATACGCTCAAATGACTGCGACGCTGAATTAGTAATGATGTTTTGCATCTCTGAGTACTGCACAGCTATTTCGCTGCCTATTCTGGCATTATTCTCAATAAGTGCAATATTCGCCAAAAGAGATTGGCCGCCAGTCGTTTGATTCACTCGTTTTAAGATGAAAGGAGTCGTATCTTTGCCGGTAATATTATTTTTCCTCAACGATAAAACAGAATGCATTAATTGCCAAAAATGATAACATTTTTAATAGAATATTTAATGAGTTTAATGCATAATAAATTTTTCTACTTCGCTTCGCTTATCGCGTCAGTGATTGCATTGTTAACCAAATCGCCTAATGTTTTGTTTTTCTCCGGAATCGGGACTGCGATCAAAATTCCAGATTCCAAACCAATTTGATTTCTACTCAATATCATAAGAGCCGCATCTCTAGCCGTTTCCAAATTGTAACCGATTTTAAAACCGCTATCTCTGCAAAAATAGAAAACAAAACAGCTCGTCATTCATCAATAGATGATTTTAATATAATATTTATCAAATTTGAGCGCAAAAGATAATGACAAAGTTGAATAAAGTTAATTATACTAATAGTACATTAGTATAATGTTAACGATAAATAACGATAAATGCTTAAACGATAAGTTGTAAAATATTTAGTAAAAATTAATTATTAAAGTCAGATAAATATGCGCATATATTAAAAATATGTGTATATGAACATAAAATACATATTTTTTTAATGTAAACTGTTTCAGTAATATTCAAAAATTGAAACATTTATTTTTATATAAAACGTTAAATAATGTAAATGCAAATCATAATATTTTAAGTTAAATGTCAATTTTAATAATTTATAATTTCAAGTTAAATATCAATTTCAATAATTTACTTTTTTGCGGTAAATCTTTATAAATTAAGATCTTATATTAATATTAATATTTTTAGATTTATTAATATTTACTTACGGAGTAAAAAATGCTGGAAATTGAAAGTTACTGTCATCGCATGGTTTGCCATTAAACACCGCAACACTCACGCCTTCCGTTTCCAATACTTCCAAAGTTTTTTCAATATCGAGTATAGACTTAATGCCGGCCGAAACGATGGTAATGGGCGTTCTGCCCAACTCTTTCAAATCGGCACTGATATCCAGGCTTGTCTGCCAGTCTCGATGGACGCCACCTATTCCTCCGGTAACAAATATTTCTATTCCACATCTGTATGCGATCAAAGATGTAGCGCTCACTGTCGTGCCCCCAGAAAGTCCTTTCGCCAAAGCTATTGGAATATCAGCGCGAGATATTTTCAATAATATTTTATTTGGACCGCTTCTCGTCAGGCTTTCATTTTCTAATAATTATAATTAATATTACGAATAGATAGATATATAGTTATATTCAATATATAATTTTAATATTACAATATAAATATTTTATTTTATATATAAGATTTGCAGATTTGCTGAGCACAACTAAAATTAGACATAGAAATGGACATCATATCTCATATCTTTATTAAGCATTATTTTACTATTTAATTTTTAAAATAATTTTTGACTTCCCTTCTTCTTAAAACATCGTTACAGTAATAAAATATTGTTAATTATTAATATTTGTGAGGCTATGTAACAAATATTACACTATTTAAATAAAAGCAAAGCAAATAATATTTAATACAGTAGTGGTATTTAATACACCAGTTTTTGGAATCCATTTTTGATACAGCAGTTAAATAAAATTAGAAAATAGAAAGCTAAATAAAATTTTATTGAGCTTTAGCTTGACTTAATGCATCATTTAAACTAATAAAATCATTTAAACTTTTCGAGGTTGAGCTCGAGCTCGAGTTGAGCTTATGCTCATCCCTAGTAAAATGCATACCGAAAATCTAAGCAAATTCAATTTTAAAATAAAAAGCACATTAATATGCATATCTTTTAAAATAAGAAATATATTTTCCGGAAATCTCGTGTATATTGCAATTTCGTGTTCCCGGAAATCTCAGAGCTTAGTCATCATTATATACTAAAAGCATTAAACGTGAGCACCGAAACATTGAGCAAAACCCATTGCGAATCAAAGGTTAAGCTATGCAAGTAATTGCATGGCAATCAAATTTGAAACATGGCATTAAGGGATGAAAGTTTTCAAATGCTCAACGAGACAGAAATTACAGCAAATCTAGTCCTCTCTAGGCTTTATCTGGTAAAGTAAAATAATATTGACTGAGATGGATGACTAGGACATGGGAATAGGCTGAGCATTATCTTTATTGACAATTAATGTAATGACTCTTAAGTTACATAAGAGTGCCGAATATATAATCAACTTTTAAGGCTTACGCGAAGATCAGAAACATCTCAAATATTTATACATTTCAAACTAACTATTCATTAACTATTTATCAGCTCATAGTAAACCTTTAAAATAAAGAGAAACATAACAGAACATGTAAGGCATTCGATAGCTGTTAATATAGTGATACAATCATTTCAGATTTTCACTGCATTTCGGAATAAATAAAAGCTGTTTGAAAAAAATCAATAAAACGAAATGAAACGAAATGAAACGAAATGAAGCGTTTTCTCTTAACAGTACTTTTCCATTTTATTATAAGGCAATATAGCGGTAATCTATTTTTTATTAAGTTATTATTTCACACTTTACTAAACTTTAGTATCAGATACTGATCAATAATCAAATTATAGTATAATAATATCAGAGTCGAGATCGAAAAGTCAATCGTTTTGTGAAATATTTTTTGAAAAATATTAACAACGTTTATACAGTACTGAATCAATACGTAAATCTGTACAATAATTAATTACAGATTTGACATATTTCCTCCTCTCTTGTTCTAACGAAGAAAGTTTAGTTTGGTTTTAAAAATTGAATTCAATAAATTATCCATCATTTTCGATGTCAATTATTCATAACTCTCATTGTTAAGCGTTTTGGCATAAAATTCAATTTTAATTTTTGATTAAATTCAATTTAAATTCAGACAGTGTTATAACTAATGATATAATACGTGTATAATGTTTTTAGAAGAAAACATTATACCATAAGGCATTAAATATTAAGTCATAAAAACATTAACATTAAGTGATATTTTTCGTCATCTGTTCCCAAAGTTTTTATTTTATTTCCCAACTTTTTTTTTATTGTTACGCGAAAATTTTAACAGTAATTTATTTTAATTCAATTTCAAGTCTGTAAAGAAATTGAAAAAAGTCTAGTCCTTTACGCGTTGAAGTGTTGGAGACTGTTTGAAATAATGTATATACGCTTAAGCAGTGCACAGTATTTACCATCAGCTATGGTTAGCGTCTCAATACAGATAATTATTGTGCAAATGTTTACCATTAGCGAGAACGCGAATCTGCTGTTCGCTCATTCCGACGCATATTTTTCCATTAATTACACCTATAGTTGCGGGAATCACACCATTGTTACGAACTATAGCCTCCACTCTCAGCGCTGTCCTTCAACGTTAATATCATCGTTTGAATAAATTAATTTGCTTTCAATATAATTAATTATATAGATATTCCTTATGTATATAAATGTCATAAAAAAATAATAATAATTAGATAAACGAACTGAAAGTTATGTGGAAATGGCATGCCGTGACTAATAATAGCGCTCTCGAGCGCTAAAATTGGCTTTTGTTCAAAGAGTGCACACTTGATCTCATCTGAATAGCGAATTGGACCTGAAAGGCAAACGAGAGATGATATTGAGATGAGATATTGGGTATTGAGAGACAACACGAGAAGTGCAAACACAGCGCGAGTCACGTTGTTTGGCGTATCGCATACGCACTACACTCGCATCAACACTCATACTTGCCATTCAATGCCAGTCGAGACCGGCGAGACTGCCAACCACTGCTGTGCCCATCGATGTGCCCATCGATGTGGCCATTCATGAGACCATCGATGCGACCGCTGGCGTGACCATCGAAGCGCTGGCCATCGTATGGACGCAAACACTGTCTTCTCAATTGCGTTAAAGCTTTTATTTTTAGCAAATGTTTGCCCATCTCTTGAGCGCAAAAGTTGACAAACTTTTTGTTTGCCATCTTTTACGGCAAACAAGGATTGCTTATAAATTTGGTGCGCGACTGGAATGAGTGTCACTCACTTCGCAAAACAGTTTATTTACTTAATTAACGAACTATTTGCTGAACACGAGTAAACTAAATATTTAGTAATCTCTCGCACAATCTTTTATAATAAATACAATTTACTTTTACAATCAATAACGTAATCGAAAGTTGACGAATCAAATGCGAGCCAGCGTTGAATTCGCGTCTAATGCTAGTTAGAGTTAGAGTTAATTGAATTGCTGTCAAAACTTGTTAGCATTCAAATAGATAGTCAATTCTTCAATTTTGAATTTGGTTTTCATCGATATAGGAATGAATGAGAGACTGAAAGTGTTTGCGCATTATGTGATCAGAATTATTGCATTTATTGAATGAGAGAGTATTGATAGTTGTGTTGTTTGGCGTTTCGTTCATTTGTGGTCACTTTAATTGATGATTATTGTATGCGAATGTTGAGAGCGAGTAAACAAACCCTATTTAATAGGGTTTGTTAGGGTTGTTAAAGCTGTCTAAATTTCCTTTGATTGCAATTCGCAAAACCTAATTATTATTTTTATTTTAATTGTAATATTTATTTAAAGTGACTAAAATTCGATAAAACTATTATTTTCTAAATTAAAACAATATTTAAATATTTTTAATATTTATTATTTTAATTTAAAAAAATTAAGAGTTAAATTGTTTATATGGTTTATTTTGCTATATATAAACATCATTAACATCATAACATTAACATGATTTACGAAAATAATAAATATTATTATGTAATTGGTTTCATGTTTTATTCTTATAACTTTTTTTTTGCTTTACTTATTTTCTTTATGATGCTATAAAAGATCGAGTCTAAAATAAAAATGAAATCTTTTTTTTTTATTCTGGAGGAATAATAAGAGTTTTTTTTTCTAAATTTGATAAAATATGCTCGTTTTCCTCAAAATTTATTAAATTATATTTCATTTAAAATGTTGATATTTTTATTTATTTATATTTATTGTATATCAAAGTTTACAATAATAGAAAAATATGATGTGATAATGTTTTTTTTCAGCGGTAAATAATAGAATTTATTAAAATATATCATCTAATGTTATCGTATTCAAAAAAATTTACCCTAACAATGATTTTACTTTTAAAATAAATTTATATCTTCTTTTCAATATAAGCATAAAATATATTTTTACGATTCGCGTTTTTCTTTATGTTAGATAAGCGGAATCGGTCTATAAGTAGTGCTCGTACGTAATGGCACTTTATTTGTATTTTATAAAAGGTTGCCATTAATGGAATTTATAAAAGCATTTGTAATGTTTTTATTTTTAAGGAAATTAAGAATAATATAAGTGTTAAAATATTTTTAAAAGCATCACATAGAATATGTAATGCTTTTAAAAATATAAAATAAAATCTCTCTATAAAATACAATGGCATTTAATATAGATTTACATTAAAATTTCTTACTAACCACACAATTATTTACTGGTGCTTAACAAAAAAATACTAATTCTTGAGGAACGAAAACTATATTTAAGTTTTAGCCTAACATTTCAACATTTAATATCAATTAATTTATATGATTGTATTTTAAATAATAGTAACTTTTATAATAAAAGTAAAACTTTAAAAGTAATATTTTTTGTTTCCTATTTAAGCAATTTTTCGATTATAGTAACACAATTATTTGCCAAAATGTTATGATAAGTAATGCTGCAAATTTCGATTTCGGCAATTTTTTTATTTGCATATAAGTTTATAATATGAATAAAATATTTTATAAAAACAAGAAAATAACGATTATCTTATTTCTATGATATTTATGTATAATTTTGTTGAAAATTAACTAATATTCTGTTATATAACTAATACTGCAATATATTATTCAACAAAACTGTCTTTTAATACTAAAGTTAACAATGTTTTAAAAGGCACAAAACATGCAAAAAAGACATTTTATGTCAAAATTGGCATTTTATGACATTCATAAGCGGCCTTACATGTCCTGTTTTATGCACGTATCGCAGTCGCATTTGGTTACAAAGTAAAATAAGATACAATAAGAAATAAGGAAAAGCTTAATCATACAAATCCTATATATTAGTAAAGGCATTGAAATGAAACAAATAAAATTTGCTTTACCATTGAATATATTATTGACTTTTATCTTATATCATTTCAAATATTGTTTTTTTATATATATCTGATTCTTATACACAAATTAATTTGAAATTTGATTTAATTTTTTTCTAAAAACAAATAATTCAAATTATAATTAACAATAAAGTATTTCTAATAAATGATGGCATAAACAAAATTTTGTGGAATTAATTGTGTTTATTTTTTAATCAGTTTTATATTTTCAATCTAAATTATAATTGTTTATTTATAGAAAAGCCTATTGGAATGAATAAGAGAATTACATAATGTATTTGATAATCGAAATATAAGTGGTTATAATTAATATTGTTTTTTATTTATAAAATTACAAAAAGTTACACTAAATATTAAAATATAAATTATGGCTAGAATTTAACATAATATTTTGGCAAATAAACTCATTTTCAATTCACTTTATTATTTAATAATAAAATTTAATTAATGTTATAATTTAATGAGACAATAATCAGAATAAAACAATAATAAAATCAAGAAAATAATATTTATAAAATCTTACTTTTTTACTGTCGTTTACAAACTTGAGTGTCACAGATCTGCGATGGTTTGACTTGTAAATAGTGATGGAAATTTTAATCTGGGTTAACCTTTAAAAAAGGTTAACCTAGGGTTAAAAGCAGATTTTTACTTTAGGTTTAAGGTTAAAAGTTAAAAAGAATTTAACCTTAGGTTAACTTGAGTTAATGAGGTTAACATTTTTTATTAAATTTGTTAGATTTTCATAAATTCAAAACACTTTTTATTAATACAATAATTGTAATATATTGTCTAAAAAATAATGAAACTTAAAAGTTTATACTTAAACAATTTATATTAATATCTATCGATAATTCAATTATTATAAAGAATCTAATATCTATAAACTTACGTGAACTTTGACTTCACAGATATTTTTAAGCAAATTTTATTCTAAAAAAAATATAACGAAATCATAAGTAAAATTTATAATAAATTTTACACAAACTTATTTCAAACTGCTTTAGTCATAAAAAAATCAATTAATAAATCAGGTATTAATATTTTATTATAAAATGAGCACAACATTTGAAAATATTAAAAATATTAAATTTTATTAAAATATTTATATGGTATCATAATTTTTCAAGTAAATATGCCATTTCGAAATTTCAAAAATTAATTTCTAATCTAATTTTAATTTCCAAAGGCTTAATCACTTTGAAAAAAATATTGCAATTCTGTTATTAAACTTTTGAATAAACAATTTTAAATTATTCTTAACGATATTTGTACTTTAAGCGTTAATTTATAAAATTATTTAATAATAATAACTTTGAATTATATCGATGGCATATATTGTAGATTAACTAAAGTTAAGGCTAAAGGTTAAATTAATCTTTACTCTCGTGGTTATAGGTTAAAGAAAATTTTAACCTTTTGCTATCACTATTTGGGACTATCTATTTCATAGCTGTATCGGAGTTACAAATAATTTGAAACCAATTTCACATTTAAAAAAAACATTACTTTAAATACATATATTTGTAAGCAATAGAAAAAATTAAGATTTTATAATGTGCTCATCATAAGCATCATAAGCTAATAAATGAATTAAAGAATATTTGACACATTCGAATGTCAATTTATAATAAACTATACACGCATTTAAGTACCCATATATTATAATAGTATTTTCAAATTCCGCAATATCTGATTTTGTACTTTATTTGTAAATTTATCAGTATTGTAGTTGAATTTGTTAACAAAAAAAAAATATTTCGGTTCAATAGGATTTTTTTTATTGGAACATTTACATGTTATTATGCTGTCGAGATATTAATAATAAAATCAAAATTTCAGAAAAGTTTCGTAAATCAAATTCCATATAACATTCGGACACCAATAAATAAAAAGTATACTCGTTTGTGCGCACAATTTGGAATAATTCTATTCCAAGTATTAAAATCAAAAATAACTCAAAAAAAAGATATAAAAAGCTATGAAAAGGTCAGCTCAATTAGAAATAAGTTTAAGTTAACAATATTGCGATTAATTTAGTCGTTCATTTAAGCGCATAAAATATCAATTAAACTGATAAATTTATTTCAATAAATGTAAATCATTTGTCAATTTTTTTCCAAAACAAATAATTTGTAAAATTAAAATTTTTGTGCTAATAAATATTTAATATACATCTACATTCATGCATATCTTAATAACTAATTTATAAAAATTAATAATCTAAACCAAAACAATTATTCCTTAAATAATTTTTAATAAATAATTTTGTTATATGCCATGTAAAAACTTAATGGTTACTATGATATAAAAAACTTATATAACTTATATGATACACTTTGGATTGAATGGCGAGCTTCAATATAAGCTTATATGGGAAAGCAATTACGTTACAATAATAGCTCAATGTCAGCGATAGATAAATCACATAAAGAGATAAAATATTTGATAGCTTTATTTAATTTTTTTTTATTTGTGAGAGCGATTGCGTTGAGTATTGTACAAACAAAATAGATTTATTTATTTAATCTTCTTCCTGAACAATGCTTTTAGTCCTTTCAGAAGAATATGGCACAGTTCCAGGTCTGCTGTGAGCTCTTCTGTTGGCTTGTCTGATGGAAATCAATTATCAATACATAAATAAATACTTAATTTATAATAAAAACGGATAGTAAGAGATGCATACTTTCGTTTTAGCGATTCAATCATAAGTCTCTTTTCTTGCTGCGAATGATAAATATGTTTTGGCACGTGTCTGTGCCGAGCGATTCTCTTAATTTCGGGATGATTTCCAAATTTTTGTTTCAACTTTTCCTGATATCTAAAGGCCGCCACTTCTCTAAATGTTTTCTACAATATTATTAAAAGTAATTTAAAAATATAAAGCATATATAAATGATTTTATTAAACTATTAATGTTTAATGTTTATTGTTTACTAGTCTTTTAAAATTAAACAATTTGTATTTTATTAACAATAATTGTTTAAAATTTTAAATAAAATATATTATTAAAATAAAATAAACATTACTAAAAATTAAATTAAATTCTATAAATTAAATTATAGCTCAATTGTAAATATTTATCAAATATATTATTAAATATTTAAATTAAATAGTATTTAATATCAATATTTATTATTTAATCAATATTTAATGTCAATATTTAAAATATTCTATTGAGTAAGAAATTGATTCTAACGATAAATTATGTGTTTACAATAAACATAATACATGTATAATTTTTATAAGCTTAAATAGTTTTTTCAATTATATCGTAAATACAAAATGTGAATACGATTTTTTTAATTACTAATCATGAAAGCATTATTTAAATAATATATTTAATAATATACAATACATATGCTTATAAGCAGTAGAGTATATCATGTACCTTAAAAAAACAATAATCGGAACAATAAATAAAACATTAATTTTTTGCTTAAAATTTACAATAGTTTGGAATGTATTTATAAAATGATGATTATAAATGCATACATTTTTTTCAAATAATTTTTTGAACCTCTTGAATATAAAACTTTCAAAGATAAAGTACATCTCTATGTAAGTGACAATGCGTTATATAATGTATTTGTATTATTATGTAATATGTCTCAAAAATGTACGCATTCCAACATCATTTCTTCGTCATATTATGTCAGCAATGATGCCGAACCGAAATTGGCTTAACTTAAATTAGCAAAAGACAAACACATACCACTCCAAGCTTTTCCGAGGCATTTGACTTCCAAATTCTAATATCCATCTCATCAGAACTGGAAATAATATATTTACTGTCGAGAGACCACAACACACCCGTCAGTCTCTGCATTCTTTTAGTGTGATATACTTCACGACTTCTTCCCTTATCTGACGGAAAGATGCGAATAGTTTTATCATAGCTTCCCGAAACGAATTCTTTGCCGGTCGGAGAGTAATCCACTGATAGGACAGCCGAAACGTGATCCTTATGTACCTGAAGAGCAACTCCCAGTTTTCGCATATCAAATGTGTATAAACTATAAAAATAACAAAAAGTAATTACGAAAGAAAATTGACTATTAAAACAAGATTTATACTCGTTGTCCTCATTGGCTGCGGTAAAAATATATGCTTCCATTGGGTTCCAAGAAATAGAATTACTTTTCATACTAAGAACCACTTTCCTCAGTGGAGTCGATTTGCGAGTATCATATAATATAATACTCCTATCACTGGCAGACGCGACGCAAATGTCGGCTTCGATTGGATTGAATTGAACGAAATGAACGCTATCGACACCCCATTCGTACGAACACAACGGCTCGGTTCGGCTTCGCTCCCAAACGTCCACTTTCTCGCCACTCGTGATGAACAATGGTTTATACCTGTGATGACTCATTGACATGATATGCGTTTTGGCAATGATTGTGTCGACCGGTTGGCCATCAGTGTGGCCACCGTTCCCTTCATTCAGGTTCCACAGCTTTATGTTCATCGAGTCGTCGACCGAATAGAAAGAGTTGCTCTCATTTGGGACGCAAATGCTTCGCACTATACTATTGTGAGCCTCTATTGTTTGCACACACTTTCGTTCGGCTATATTCCAGATCTTCACGACGCCATCGCACGCGCCCGATATGACGGTCGACAGTCGGTTCGGGTGTTTGGCTATCGTGTGCACCACATCCGAGTGACCGCCGAGCGAACCGACGAATGGTTTGGCGAACACGCGCTCCAACTTAACGGCGTTCAGTGCGCGCCCGTATTCGCGCGCCGTCTCGAAGGGATGCGCGCGCGGACTGTAATTGCGCTCAACTGTGACCGCAATCAACACAATTGAATGCCAAATCAATGCCCAATCGATCGTTACATACCTTTATGGATGTCGTGCTTCGTTTCGCGCAAATAGTCTCCACTACTTCTGCTCAACACTTTCACTCTCATCGTTCAATCGATTCAATTCAAAGCACTCCAAACAAAATGCAAATCCAAGTCATAATTAAATTAGAAATGTATGACAATTTGGTTGAATGTGAATCACGTGTTGAGTGCGTCGCAGCCATACCTCCATCTATAGGCGCGCACTTTAGTCGCGCTTAACTTTAATCTCAATTCTCTAATTTGATATATTATCAAACATTGAAATATTATTAATATCCGCACAATATTTTCTGTGAAACGAGTGCACGCATTACTTAATTGCTATGTTTTGCATGAGTTATATAACTCTCGAAAATATTATTAATTGAAAAGTATTGCTTAGAGTTTCTAATAAATACATTTTTAAATATTGAATAGTAGTAATCAATTGTTTACAAAAAATACATAGTTTTCCAAATCACTCATTATTTAGTGTTTATAATGAAGGAATAAAAACATGAATTATTTTCAAATTGTTATGCGACTAAAAATTATTATTCAAATGCACTCAATATTGAATCAAACATTGCGAACATTTAAGGAACTCTTGTTGAATATACAGAATATTCATTATCCATAATCGAATAACAATCGGCAATAATTTCGGTTTTAATTTTACTATTTCTTAATCACGTAAATGGCATGCATTCGAGCCCTTAAGGGTGTATCAAACTGTGTGTTGATTGATATTGAAATTAAAAGTAGTCAAAAACCAGTTCATATCTAAAGTCTATTAAGTGTCAGTCAATGATAATGACCTTTACTTGTATGTCAACGCGTTCTTTAATTGTTTTCAAACATGATTTCAATAAAAACTAATGAAAAGAGCGTTTTGTTTTTTATTTCATTAGCAATAAAAAACAATTCAAACGCAAACTGGTATTGAGTTTTGAACGCTTTAAACGAACCACAACTTCGTGTGCCATTCGAAGCGTACGAACGCGTTATTACTGGACGATAGCGGAGAATGCGAGCATTGAAACAGGCATTGCTAGAGAGCGACCATTAGAAACGTCGACTTTAACGGATGGGTTCGGCAGATGTTAGCTGTTGTGTGTGTAAGTGTATGGCTGTGCACACAGACATAGACTGCTGTTTGACTGCTCTATGACTTCCTCACTGTTTCACTGTCTCACTGTTAGTGGGAGTGATTTAGACGTGCATTACGTGTGAGATGTGTGTCAATACGAGCATACATTGCTATTAATATATCACTACATTTAGTGCACTCATTGAGACATTCGATACGCCAATGAATGAGCAAAAGGACACCACATTTGTGGCGCATTAGCGTAGTGTAAGACAAGCTCAAGACAAACATAAGACAAACGCCAGCCATCGCTGAACAGTGAAACATCTGGTGTTCGCATCGGAAAACGCTTGAAGGCATCCGTTTTTGGTTTGGCAGTCATGAACTCGCGATAACACTCTCTCAATGTCGCACTTGGCGTACACTTAGTGTACACTTTCGTATGCAAGACATAATTATTGCGCATTCGTTTGTCGCCAATAATAATACTCTACTAATACAGCGTTAATCTCGTCTCTATAACAGGCGTTTCGGATTTTAATTGTGGGAATTAGAAACTGGTTCTCACAGGAAGTTGTTTGAGATCTACTGCTGAGATGTGCTATTGTTGTTCGCATTATTAATAACTCGTGAGAGTAGTGACGAATAGTATGCGAGACAATAGTGGAGACAATAGTGAACACAATCACACCATAAGAGAGGATCACTGCTGACGACACTCGTATCTCATTTCCATTGTTTTCGATCACATTTGAAACACACACTGATTCGCAACCATGTCTTCGGCAACGCTAACGATGCGAAGCTCTACTCCTTCGTCGAGCCATCAATATCTAAATTATTCAATAAGAAATAATTTAGAGAACGGCTCAATGAGTGACATGACATTCAATTTAACTGATTTAACGTCCGAAGAGCAGCAATTGCTTTCCGATATCAGGCGAAGGAAAGCGGAGTTATTGCTGGAAATACAACAACTGAAAGAAGAAATATCATGCGTTACGTACGAGATGTCCAAATTGGAAGTGAGCGAAGAGACCAAAGTCAACACCAAAGCCAAACAGCTCTCGATCGGCAAAAAACGGTTTAATATGGACCCCAAGAAGGGTATCGAGTATTTAATCGCCAATAATTTGCTGACCAATACTGCCGAAGACATCGCGCAGTTCTTGCATAAGGGAGAGGGTCTTAACAAGACTGCGATCGGCGTCTATTTGGGCGAAAAGATTGACTTGAATCTGAAAGTGTTGGACGCGTTCATCGATTTGCATGACTTCACTAATTTAATACTAGTTCAAGCTTTGCGCCAGTTTTTATGGTCATTTCGACTTCCAGGTGAGGCGCAAAAGATTGACCGAATGATGGAGAAATTTGCGGCCCGTTATTGTCAGCAAAATCCGGGCGTTTTCAGTAATACCGACACTTGTTATGTATTAAGTTTTGCTATTATTATGTTGAATACTTCGCTTCATAATCCCTGCGTTAAAGACAGGCCAACTGTTGATAAGTTTATTTCAATGAATCGCGGTATTAATAACGGCGGAGATCTGCCGAAAGAGTTGCTTCAAAGTTTGTACGAAAGCATTAAACAGGAACCGTTCAAAATACCAGAAGACGACGGCAACGACTTGATGCACACCTTCTTCAATCCGGACCGCGAGGGCTGGCTTTGGAAACAGGGAGGAAGATATAAGAGCTGGAAAAGGCGATGGTTTATACTCAACGACAAGTGTCTTTACTATTTCGAGTACACCACTGACAAAGAGCCGCGCGGTATAATACCGCTGGAGAATGTGCGCGTCAGGGATGTGAACGAGAGGGGATCGAAACAGTTCTGTTTCGAGCTCTTCTCCGCCGGCGGTCACGGAGATGTGATCAAAGCGTGCAAAACGGATGCCGACGGTAAGGTGATTGAGGGCCGGCATACCGTGTATCGCATGTCTGCCGCCACCGCCGAGGAAAAGGACGAATGGGTTAAAGGAATTAAGACCAGCATTAGTCATAATCCATTCTACGACATGTTAGCCGCCCGTAAAAAGAAAGCACAGCACCACTAAGTCAGTTATATTCTCTATTTTTACTATTTATGTCATTATTATTTGTAATTTTACAAATTCTATCGTTTATAATAATACTTATATATTAACTAATTATTAAGAATAGAAACTACGATTGCTTTTAAATTGGAAATATGTTAACTCTTATATACTTTGTATTAAAATTATATATATATATATATATATTATATGAATACAATCTAACATATAGTTATGCAAACAAAAGTGCACCAAATTATTATAATTAATATACTATTATAAGTGCATTTAATAATCGAGATAATCGATGAAAAACTAGTTTTTTATTATGCTGTAAATTTCATTTACTTGAATATTTTTAACTTATTTGCATTCATAAACAGTGTATAAGTTATAATTTTTTCTTGATTGGAATTGATTTCAAATTCATTTTATTTAATAGACATTTTAATAGCAGTGATTATAATTGCTTGATGTATTTTCTTTAATCGTGATTTAAGTTTAATTAAACGGATTTGAGAAATTAATTTGTTTATTATTTATTAAGAATATTTTTGAAGTAATTTAATTAATTCTATTGTGTACTATACTGCGAGTTCTGTTCGTTTTCGAAAATAAATTTTAATTAAATTTCGTTAATTTGAAAAAATGATGACAAATTGACAAAATAATATCCAATTATCACTTTTTTGGTAAAGTGTTCGACAAATGCCCAAATCGTTTGTTTAATTTATAATTTAAAAATGACGCACTGTTCTGTTAAGAATGTGTTTCAAAATAAGTTTGTTATACATATTTATAAACTCTGATATTTCAAGTATTTACCAAAAACTTCGTTTAAAAATACTAATACCTATATTTGTTAGAAAATAATTATGACATGATAGTTGCAAAATAGTGAACGTGCGATTTATAAGCTTAAAAAGTATTTAGAAAGCATTTTTCTAGCATTAATATTTGCGTCATATTTTGCGTCAAAGTTGCATATTTTAGTTTCAATGAGGCTTTTATTACTTTACCACAGCGATTAAGTAATTTTATATTAATATTTTCTTAGTATTATTATAAGTTGTCATTAAAGTATTACAGTAATCACTTTACTCCAGTGTAAAGTTAATCATTTAAGCATGAAATGCAAATATATTTTTTTGAAAAATAAAAATTATAGAAATTATTAAAAATCTTAATATAAATAAAAATATTTGAAGCTTAGAAATAAATAATTAAGTAAACATTATTATTATGAAAATCGACACAATGTTTATTTACGAAATGCATGAACTCTATCGAACTTTATAATTATCATTATTTAGCATAATCGCGATCAACACAGCATTTAAAGTGTTTAATTATTTGCAACTAAACTAATATTTATAATAAATAAATATCACTAAAATATTAAGTTTATTTTGGTTACAAAATAGCTTATACTACTTCGTATGTGTCTCTTGAATTGTTAAAAATTCTAATAAATACATTTATCAAGATATACGGCAATTATCACACTTCACTAATACGACCGAATAGCTGGCGGCACAGAATTGCATTCCGCATCTAACGTCTTGTCGATAACTGGTCTGTACCAGAGTTTGACTCTACCATTCTCGACAGTCGCTAATGTATGCTTACGCCAGTGTTGCTCAAACGGACGCCGTTGCTGTCCGTCAATAGGCTTTGAATAATCAAACTCATCGATGCGCTCCTTATAGTCTTCTCTCGCGTGTGCGCCGCGACTCTCTTTTCTGGCTTCGGCTCCATATATAGTCATTAATGCGTTGAGCATTAAATTTTGAAGTTCTAAAGATTCCACTAAATCCGTGTTCCATATCATTCCTCTATCCTTAACCTAAAGTTTAAATTCAAATAATATGTTAAATTACAAACTATAAATTTTTAGGTAGAATTTTCTACAATTTTCTAATTCGTGTGACCCCTTATCCCTCCCTCATAGCCAAGTAAGACAAGTGGCCACTAAAATAGTACCCATTTTGGTACAATTTTTTTTAAGCCAAATGTTGTTAAAGTTGGACAACTTGGCTAATATATGTTGCCATATAGTTATTTGGCTGTTATATAGTTAATAATCCAAAGTTTTAGTAAATCTAATGAAAACAAAAACGCAAACGAAGTGAGCGTTTTTGTAGAAATTAAAAAAATTATATTAAAAAACATACATATATGTAAAGTTTTGATCTGTTTCAGGGAATATATTTGCTAAATTAAAGGAGAATCAAATAGAAAGCAAATTAAATTATTTAAAATTAGTAATCTTCTTAAATAACGTTTCCTATATGTTATGCTTATTTTTATCTAAAATTTTAAAATAATTTTATAATGTAATTCAAAAAATTCAAAACAGTGGCTCTCGAGTCAGTTTTACATAGAATATAAATGAAAGAAACTTACTTTTAAATCAGGCAGAGTTCGAAAGCATTCGTCCACTTTAAGACAGCCCTCTTTCAAAACGCTTCCTGTTCTAAAAACTGCTGCATGAGATTGCATAGATTTCTGCAATTGAAGACGCAAATCAGCGGTAGGCGTACCGCCATTTGCGTGTCTGATTTGATCGAGATTCGCAACCGACTCCTCTCCAATATTATGCCTCAGTTGTGGTGTTCTGTCACCGGGTTTACAAGTTTCGGCGATAGTGTGAGCGCAGGCACGACCGAACACAACGATGTCGAGCAGAGAATTAGCACCTAAACGGTTAGCGCCGTGAACTGAAGCGCACGCCGCTTCGCCCGCAGCGTACAAACCAGGTATTACCTGATCTCCTTTTCCAGGAATGTAAGTGACCACTTGTCCCTTGTAATTAGTCGGTACACCACCCATATTATAATGAACAGTCGGCAAAACAGGTATCGGCTCTCGAGTAACGTCTACGCCGGCAAAAATCATTGCCGTTTCCGAGATTCCCGGCAGACGAGTGGCCAATTGCTCGGCTGGCAAGTGATGCAATTGAAGATAGACGTGATCCTTATGCGGCCCACAACCACGTCCTTCTCTAATTTCTATAGTCATGGAACGCGAAACCACATCTCTTGAGGCCAAATCTTTGGCGACGGGAGCGTAGCGTTCCATAAACCGTTCGCCCTCACCATTAATCAAAAAGCCTCCCTCTCCACGACATCCTTAATCATATTACCATCAATTATTACTTTAAATATCAAGTCCAAACTTGAATTACCCTCAGTAATCAAACATCCGGCGCCATAAATGCCGGTCGGATGAAACTGTACAAATTCCAGGTCTTGACTCGGAACTCCAGCTCTGCTGGCCATAGCTGTGCCGTCGCCCGTACAGGTGTGCGCAGAGGTGCACGAAAAATATGCGCGTCCATAGCCTCTAATCAAGTATATAAAATTTTAAAAACTTTAAACTTTAAAAATTTTAAGTTTTTCTTGTTTAATAAACGAATTAAATAAAAATTCTTTAATAAGACGATAAGAATGAATATACGAATTGAATAAAATGCATACCCAGTCGCGAGAATAGTATTTTTGGCTCTAAAACGGTGAAGCTTTCCGTCTTCGAGACACAGGGCTATCACACCAACGCATTCGTTGTTCTCCATTAGTAAATCGAGAGCGAAATATTCGACAAAATATTTGCAATCATAACGAAGCGATTGACCATAAAGGGTGTGAAGCAACGAATGACCAGTTCGATCGGCGACGCAACAGCAACGATGCGCTTGACCTCCTTTCCCGAAATTATATGATTGTCCTCCAAATGCTCGCTGATATATCTTTCCGTTTTGAGTCCGACTAAACGGCATTCCATAGTTTTCGAGCTGTTCTCGTATTTAAACAACATTTCATTAATTAATAGATTTAAAACAAATACATAACCTGAAATATGTAAATAATGATAAATTATGTAACTAATTAGAGCAGTGTTCAATTTAAAAATATTCTATATATAAATTTAAATACAAAAATGTAATACAAAGTTTAATAAAACAAATACAAATAATGTATGAATAATAATTTTACTACTATTTTACAGTTTTAGTAAAATTTTCTGATGAATTTCGATGCTTTATTCAAAAATTTTTTTGTTGCGATTAAATTTTACGGTTTAATTTAATATTTTGACTTAATTTTTAACATTAAATATATATAAGGTTATAATTAAGGTCAACGTAGAATTAAAGTATGCTCTCAAACATGCAAATTCAAGTCATACCTCGATGACGGCTTTGGGCGCCTCGCGAGTCATGTAGTGGATGGCGTCCTGGTCGCCGAGCCAGTCCGAGCCCTTGACCGTGTCGTACATGTGCCACCGCCAGTCGTCGTCCTCCATGTTGCCGAGCGCCGCGTTCACCCCTCCCTGAGCGGCCACTGTGTGCGAGCGCGTCGGAAACAGTTTCGTGATCACCGCTGTGCTGAACCCCTCCGACACTAACCCGAAAGCGGCCCGCAGTCCGGCGCCGCCCGCGCCCACCACTATCGCGTCAAACGTGTGGTCTACGACTGGGTAATCGCGCGATATCTGCCGAAACAGACCGTCAGTCGGCCAATGATTGTCCGCCGAAACACACTTACGTTAGAAATTTTGTCGTTAGTGTTGGTCTGCTTAGCGTTGACAGTGAAGTGCAATGATTTGCTTTGATTGGCGGCGAGAATCGCTTTTCGATTCAAATTGAAGAGCAATTTTAATTTCGACAGTTTCGATATCATAATTAAAGGTAATAATTGTTCACAACTACGCGACTAATCATGCGATTCCTAATTAAGCGTTCAATAAATGCTTTACCATTCATACAAAACGTTTCACAACATTATTGAGCGACTCTTAATTGTATTAGCATTTTGTCGGCTCAACTAATATTGATTCGCATAAAGTGAGCAATTTTCACATTCAATTCATATTTTATCTTTAATGCGATGCTATGATTAAATCGAGACAATTTTATTTGTCTAATAAATCGGTTGTTGCTATTTAATTATTTTTATAAATTATTTCATTTTTAACTCGTGTTAATATTTAATATATTTGTTAACTGTGTTTAAAATCATATTTTATGGTAATTTTTAAAATATATTTTAAAAGTAATTTTATCTATTTTTTTTAAATATAACGAGTTTTAATTTTAAAATATCTATTGGCTTAAAAAAATAAAATAAATAATCAAAACAAAAATATCAACTTTATATTTGCTAACAAATTAAAAGTTTAAGAAATTTAATGATCTCAAGAATTTTCATCTATAATTTAGCTGAAAGTTGAGATTATATAAACAATTAAATTAGAATAAAGTCTAAAGGAATAATCGAAAACTTGGACGTCTTTAAAGTTAAATGAGTAATAAATGATTAATATTTGTTTAGCAATGCGTGGCATCAAACTAATGCATCGATCCATAACTTCGATATCACTGTTACATAAATTTACAAAATTAATGGCTGTGTAATTGTAATTACGATTTATAAGGTCTTTAAGATTTGAAATATTACAATAAAAAAATTTAAATATTGGACAACTTTCTGTATAGTTTTTATTTTACAAAAAAAATTAATGTTGTTTACAATTAATAAGTAACGTATTATTATGTTTAAAAATAATTATGTATAATAACTTATATGTACAAACGAATTTCATATAATGAATGAAATACAAATGTCTATTTTACATCAGATCGATAATTATTACTTTATTTCAATTTATCGCTTATTTATCAAATATATAACTTAATCTAAGTAATTGTCAAATGATTACGACACTTAAAAGCTAATTAATTTTAAAGCGATTTACAGTTAATATGGTTTTTATGGCACTTAATGCGAATAAATGATTAAATAAAATAAGTAGTTAATCAGTTAATGTTTTGAAATGAAAGGAAGCATTTTTTATATAGACAAGTGAAAGACTAGCAATCGCTAAATTGGAATGACTATTTGACACTTCGAACAATAAACTCAATGTTAGCTATGTTTGCCATTGAGAGCAATCACATCACTAAATGAAAGCGATTTTATTGACGATAAATTTGGCGCATTTGATGTGTTCCTAAATTGCTGCCGTTTGGCGCTGCGTTTACCACTTAAATGGTCCAGACTTACACCCTTGTGAAGAGCAAATTTGGCCAATTTATTGCGACTATATGTAGAATAAGCTTGTGTTTCGTCTATTAGGTCTTCGGGTATGATTTCGCGACTCTCGCGTCTGGCGCTGTCACCCGTTCCGCTGTCTTTTGTACTCATATCTGAATGTAATGAAGTGTTTTCATCCATTTTCATGTCGTCGGCGAACAAGTTTGGAATCATTTCCTCATTACTTGCCATTCCTTTGATGGGATCGAATTCGGATATATGTGTTTCTTCAGTGTTGGTCGGCGTGTAATCGTCGCCGTGTTTTCTCGTCCGATAAATAATAATAACCCAAACGAGTGACGTAAAAACAATGCACACAAAAACCGCAATAATAATAATACCAATAGTTTTTCCATCTTCTAGAAAGACAGAGGCGAAGCCACCGCTATCGTCATACTTTTCATTATCGAGCGAATTAATTGGCGATAAGATATTAAGATACGAAGAGTCCTTTGCGTTTCCCAATATATTAGACATTTCGCACGTATATTCGCCGCTATCAGTCGCCTGTGTCTTCACTATAATTAACAGTTGATTACCAGCGGTAAAGAAATGTCTTTCAGTAGCGATTATAGAACCACCGTCTTTAGACCAGGTTAGCGACGGTTTGGGACTTCCAGACGCCATACACTCGAGAACGGCTGTCTCGCCCGCAATCACATCTTTATCGGTCATTTTGCGAACAAAGGTCGGCATTTCCAACACATTGAGAAACGCATTGGCGCTCACATAACCGGCTTCGTTCGTAGCCATACAAGAATACTGTCCCATATCTTTCACTTTGACTTCGACTATAAAGAACACATCATCGGTAGGCATGACATGCATCCTCCTCTCCATAGCCGACGGAAAATTGATTCCGCCATCCTTTTGCCACGATATCTCCGGTATTGGCTGACCCTTTGCGGCGCACTCCAAACGGGCCGTATTTCCCACTTTCACCGTTATGTTTGACGGAATTTTGGTGAACTGAGGCATAACGAGAACGTTCATTCGTATTTTATGCGTATAGACAGCGCCAAAATTGTTCGACGCTATACATTGATAACGACCCTCGTCTTCGTCTTCAATGGAAGTTATATGCAAATGACTCGAATATTCAGTTATATTATCGCTATTTAGATTCGCGAAAGTCTGCAAATATATTCTTGCCGTCGAAACATTCATGATTTGGTTATCTTTTCTCCATTGAAACTGCATGGGAGTCGTGCTGCTCGACGCCGCCCGACACGACAGAGTCTTGTTATCACCCTTTAATGCCTGCATCGGCTTATCGCCAATTTGTTTAAAATCATCAATTAAATACGGCTTCAAATAGTCCTGACAAATAAACTGTTCGGCGTTGGCATCGAATAACGACTTGTTGACGAGCCATTCCGGATGTTTGCATTTGGCGTCACTTATCGATTGACGATTACTCAGCTTTTGAAGCCAAGCTATGATCCATTTCAATGTGCAGTCGCAAAGTAAGTCCGTTGAGTTGAGACGAAGTTCCTGCAGATTAGTGAACCACGAAAACGAATCGTCTTGAATGGAGGCAATCGGGTTGCTCTGCAAGTCGAGCACTTCGAGACTAGTGAGCCCACTAAACGCTCGCTTCGCGATCGACTTGATCTGATTGAAAGCCAGACCCAAATTTTTAAGTCTGCTTAAGCCGACGAACGCTCCGCTCGAGTCTTCGATTGTCCACGAAATGAGATTGAAGTTAAGATCGAGCACTTCTAACGACGACACCGAACGGAACGCTCCGTCGTCTATGAATGATATGGAATTGTTCTCAACGGTTAAGTATTGCAGTGAATGCAAGCGACTGAACGTGTCTTTCGTGATGGCACTCAATTGATTGTTAGAGAGATCTAATTCCCACAATTTCCTGCAGAACTCCCATCCGTCGCCATCGATCTCGAGGATCTGATTGTGACTCAATGTTAACTGAGTCAACGACAACAGCCCATATAACCATCCCTTTCGTACTGCCGTTAGATTATTGTGATCCAAGTTTAAGTATAGAATACTATTGAGACCCCAAAACACTCCGTCGAACAGTTGTGACAAACCATTGCGTTTCAGTTTAAGCGTTTGCAACGATTCCAAGCCGTGAAACACCAATCCGTCCAACGATTCTATTCTATTGCGACTCAAATCTAATTCCTTTAACGAATAGAGTTTGCGAAACAACTCTTTGGGAACAGTAGTCAAACGATTCTTCGAGAGACGCAAAGTCTCCAAATGAACCAAACTATCGAGAGCTCCCTTTTCGATGCTCACTATTCGGTTATTGCTTAAGTTAATTGAGGATAACTTATTTGAGCTATTGTTGAAGACGGTGTTCGACAACACACTGATTTGATTGTGACTCAAGTCTATGAATTGCAAGTTCGGGTATATCTGAGTGCTTACGTTGAGTGTAGTGATGCTGTTGTGATGCAGTACTAAATGCGTTAAATTAAGCAAACCATTCAATTGAGGAAATTCGCTCAGAAAGTTGTTATTGAGTTTGAGGTCGCGAATGGGCGACACTTTCGGGTGCGCTTTCGGGTGTCCGCCACCGAACAGGTCGGGGTCGAGAGTCTTGAGCTGAGTGTAACTCAGATCGAGACGAACCAAATGGACGAGCGGTGCGAACGCCTCGCTGTGAACGGCGAGCGCGTTGTGCGACAACTCCAGTATTTCGCACCACTCGGGCGTCGCGTCGGGAACGGCGGTCAGTCGGCGCTTCGAACAGTCCACTAACGCGCCCAAACACGAGCACATCGGCGGACATAAGCCCTCTCTCGCCACACACAGCGAACACGCGCTCACCACCAGCACCACCAGCGGCCACACCTTCGGGCCACTCATCGCGCGCTCAATTGCTGGCACACAACGCACGGCATGTCGTATCGATTGGATGCGATTCAGTGATAGCTGCGAAAAATGGCTGCAATAGTGGTGACACTAAACAGCGTTCATATCAGCGGGACGTATGTCTCCATCACTGACGGTGTTGTCTACAAATGACGTGCACTAAAACGCAACTCTCAGTGATAGTCGATTAGAAATAATGCGTTAACACATTAGTTAACTGTTATAAAGTTTTGAGAATATATTTTGCTAATTATTTTCATAATTAAGTAGATTTAAATAATTCTTCTAATTTCAAATATAGTTAATAATAATTCACATTTGAATCAATAATAAATTAGTTTTTAACTTAAAATGTCAACACATTTATAATTGATATAAACTTATTTAATCGAAGCCATTATAGGCGTAATTGATAGCAACGAAGAGTCGCGAAGAGGTGTACGACGACTACCACTACGTCTTCACAGGCAGTGCTCGCGAGTCAGTCACAGGTTTGTCTCTACCACTACACGCACCGCACTATGCGTTCACGAGTTGTGCGCTAAACTGCAAATCTGCGAAACTATTCAATGTTTACCTTTAGACTTAGGCTTAACCTCAAGCCTTCAAACGTCTCATACAGTTGTAAGAAAATCTTCTGACAAAGTTTTTATCGCTGCCGTCAGTGAACATCTGCAGCGACGACAGAGAGAGTGTTGCGTACAAACGAGTCGCACCTCTCTATGCAAATATTTGCGCCTTTCGTTTCGCCCTTTGCCTGCATTGTTCGCTCTGCACGTGCACTCGCTTTACTGGCCCTCAAACTTAGTTTTCAATTCACACTTTTGTGAAACCGAATGCCTTTGAGACCCGTTTGTGAGACTCGCACACAACTGTAATCTAAACCATTATTAGGCGTTTAATTCTGTCAATAACTGAATGTCAATTACTTAGCTTTAAAGTTCGCACTTTAAACGATTTTATTTGAGTTCATTATTAAAACTGATTTCTTTATTCAAAATCGATATGAAAAAGCATTTGAAATATTGAAATCATTTATAGAAAAAAATGTTAATTTGAATTAAACTAAAAAATGAGTTATTACTTAAAATATTTGCAAAAGAAATAGCGTTACAGTCCTGTACTGTACTGTACACTAACAATTTTATATACCATTATCTCGATAAACACTTAATTGTCACACGTAAACACCTGACAAGCCTTATATGTAAACAAAATCATAAATCAACTAACATTTCAATTAATACATGACATCTAAAAAAATTGGCTAAACTGTCAATATTTTGTTTATAAAATGTAGAAATCATTCTATTAATGATTATTTACTCGCAAATGACGTCACAATTATTACCTTTTAATCAAAACTAAATCAGTATTTATTTTGCAATTTTTTACATTCAATACGGAATAATAATGAAATTATAAATACGTGCGGAATAGGAAAATGATTTTAGCGAGAAATGCAACTCTCGATAGAGTCATGTCTAAAGTGTACCAAATTTCGATAAACCGCTCGAAAGTAAACTTATTAAAGCATAACTTTTGCGCGAACGCGAGGCCAACAGAGCCGACAGTGACCGCAGTCGAGCCGCGAGTCATTGACTTACGCAGCGATACCGTAACGCAGCCGTCGTTAGAGATGCGGAAAGTGATTGCCAGCGCTCGGGTCGGAGACGACGTGTACGGCGAGGACCCGACTGTGAAAGGTTTGCCGTTTGATTGCCAACCGATGACCGCTATTGGCGTTGTTTGCAGAGCTGGAGGAGCGCAGCGCTCGGCTGTTCGCTAAGGAGAGCGCTCTGTTTGTGCCGACCGGCACTATGGCTAACCTGATCGCCAGTCAGTTATTTATAGCATTTACAATCTTTTAGGCACACATTAGATGTGAGCGCGTATTGATGTGAATGTTTGTATTGTTAGTAATGGCTCACTGCTGGCGTCGAGGCTCGGAAGTGCTTTTGGGTGACTGTTCGCACATTCATATGGCAGAACAGGGAGGCGTTGCAGGCATGTCACACGTGTGGCCCGCTTTAGGCCCGCTTTGATTCACTAACTTTTCCATTCAATACATTCATATTAAAGCATTGGAAAATAGCTCGAACTATAAAATAACTTTTTTTAAATGATTATTTTTTATTAAAAAATTATATGGTTTTATATTTCGTTGTATGATTTTTAATATTTATTGATTATTTCGGCTGATATACAAAAAAGATTTTTTTCACAAGTTAGTGAATTCGTTAGACGTATCGTTAGGTAATTGTCACCATAGCTTCTTCAGTGACATTTTACAAGTGTTGTGTTGTGTCTAATTTGCACAAATTTTCTCAAATGCGAAAACTTTTTGCGGTTTTGAGGGGAGATTTAGACTTGTTTACAAAAGAAGAATTTCAGACATAAGATTTCAAAATATAAGTATTTTGCTGTCTTTACATGCATAGCGCAAAGTGGTAATTAAAAAATGTCTTAAACATCTTGTATACATCTTGTATCTGTGCCTTAGAAACCAGTCTACTTGTAAACCAGTCTATTTGTAAACAAGTCTAAATCTCCCCTCAAAACCGCAAAGAGTTTTCGCATTTGAGAAAATTTGTGCGTATTAGACATAACACAACACTTGTAAAATGTCACTGAAGGAGAGCTGCAAATTAGCCAACGATATGTCTAACAATTTCACTGTTTTGTGTAAAAAAATCATACGTTGTTAATCGTTGAAATGATTGAAAATTATAAAATTAAATAACAAAATAAAATCATATAATATAAATACATATATATGTTTGACTATTTATGAAATATATTCGCAGCTAAAGAAACAAATTAAAATTAAAAGAGTTTGTAAAATTCGATTGCTATTCAAAATTGATCCGAAAATGAAGAGTTTTTCATTCAATTCTAATATAGAAAATGCATGTTTAATTTTGGACAATATATATTAATAAATTAATAAATTATTTTTAAAAATAATTCTTGATTTGAAAAAATTGTAATTACAATTTTTGTAAATTAAATACTGATAATTTCGAGACATATGCTTACTTTTCTTAATGCACGATAAAAAGTATTTTCACAAATAATTATTATAGAAAATCATGTGTACTTATCACCGAAAAATCGCAATTCAATGTGCAATTGAATATTTTGAAAAATTATTACTGGCAATATAAAAGGCTATTAAATGATATAGAATAGCAATTATTATTTTAATACGATATGATTAGAATTAGTTATAAGAAAATTCACTTATAAAATGAAGAATATTTGAGACAAAAAATAACCATAAAAAAACAGCAAAATTCAAACTGAATTTAACTGAAATATAAAATATTAAAATTAAATGAAAAATTCTCACTATATTGATATGAAACCAAATCAAATAAATTTATAAACTGAATCAATAGCGATAGCGAGCGTTCACAGTCGAACTCTGCAGAACCGCTCCGACGGAACGTTTAGCTTAGAAGAGTTGGTCAGCAAAATTCGTTACCGCAAAGATTCGCACGTGCCCTACACTACATTGATTTGTTTGGAAAATACTCACAATGTTTGTTACGGATCACCGATCGATACCACTTTTACTGATGAAGTAAGTGATGTTATTTTAAAATTATTTAATATTCTACTCTGGATTTGGTTATCACCAAAGTTAATATTTTAGAAATTATATTATAAATTAGCCAATATATGAAACTTAATTTATTAAGAAATAAAGCCTTTTAATACTTATACAAAGAATCTTAAACATAATGAATGCCTCGAAGCCTGCAATATATTTAAACAAAGCTGATTCGTATAACTTCTCTAAACTATATTTTATTTGCTACACCAATGCTCATATATTTTATTATATTTGGATCTATTAATTAATTGCAATCACAGGTGTGTAAAATTGGCAAAAAACATAATATTGGCGTGCATTTAGACGGAGCGAGAATATTCAATGCCTGCCGTCAGTTACGCAAAACTCCATCAGATTTAGCAAAAAATTGCGACTCTGTTTCTTTTTGCTTATCAAAGGTGTGCTAATAATGTTTTATTGTAGCTATTAATTAATTTTCAAGTTAATAACAATTTGATGATCACTCTGATAGGGATTAGGCTGTCCTGCGGGCTCTTTAATTGTGGCGTCCAAACAGTTTATCGAGAAAGCAGAACGATGTCGAAAAATTTTAGGCGGAGGAATGAGACAAAGCGGGATATTAGCTGCCGCTGGCATTTATGCGCTTCAAAATAATGTTGACAGGCTTGTCGACGACCATAAACACGCTCTAATGATAGCCAGAGGTATTCATTGAATACTTCAATATTTTTCATTTACTGCTTTTTATCGATAATAGCGTATATTTGAATTTGGTATGATTTGATAAAATTCGATGATTCACTTTCTATATTTTCTATATATTTGGGAATTTTTTGCTTACTTTAGATATTCGCTTAAAAGATTATTTTGATATACAGACTGTATATCTTACTGTACTGTAAATTTCTGAATATTGCTTTTTCATCTATATGTCAGTGCCAGTGAAAATAATATTTTACCAAACAATTAATTTATAAGTTTTGTTTGAATTATTGTATCCGATTTTATTTTGGTTGTATTATGAAATTATTTCATAATAGTTATAAGAAGTACAATTTTAATAATTAAAAATTAAAAATAATTTTTGTGTAATCCATATTCATATTCATACAGAAGAAATTGAGGAAATAAAAGCGATAATATATAAATAAATTCTAATATGAGATATATTTTAGATGCAATAATTAGATATGAAGGTTAAATTATTTTTGAAAAAATTAGTTTCACACTGTATTTCTATAAAAATACTGTCGATCTTTATATATTTAGAAAATATAGAATCAGAATACAATTCAAATCTGAAAATACTATAAATTATTTGTCACATAGAATTTTACCAGAAGTTATTTATTATTTATTAATAATATTTCTGAGTTAATAATTTTTATTAATGATTTGTTATTAAACATAACATTATGTTTTGATTATTTTAGCGATCAGCGAAAAACAAAAGGCTTTTATAAATATTGATGTAAATAAAATGCAAACAAACATTGGTTATATAGACGTTGATCCGTCGTGGATGACAGCCAAACAATTTTCTTCCCGAATGCAAATTGTAATGTTATCCATTTTAACATTAGTAAACACATTTAACACTTTTAATACTTTAATCATTTAATTAATTTCATATGAACTTAACACTTATACGTATAAGCTTTATGTAAAATTAGTTCCTCATTATCTTAGAAAAATTTAAATATAGTTAAAAATAGTCATAAAATTAAAACTATAGGGTATATATTAATATAATCAATATTTTTTCCATAATTTTTATATTGTTTTGACACTAATTTTATAATTTAGTGTATCGAATCCATACAAATGTGAAAAATTGTGTAATGGCTAAAGAAGTTCAAATTTTATTTCTAAACAAAATTTATAAAATTATGATTAGTCTGTCTTTTAATTAATTTTTTTATTATAAATAAAAATGTAATTATAATTTCAAAGAGGAAAAAATTGTACAGAAAGCTTAAAATTTTGAAACTGTATTTTAATATTAATATTCTTGTGGTAGATATCGGAAGAGGAAAAGTTTAAATTTGGCAATGACTGCGCAATTGTGAAACTGGATGTTAGATCAGACACACAATTGAGATTTCTAACGCATTTGGATGTCTCTCTAGAGAGCACATTACTGGCCATTGAGAAGATTAAATTTGTAATCGACAACCAAAACAAACTTTAAATGTGATCAATTAATACTCACTCATTACTCATTAAAACTATTTAAAGAGTTTGAATTTTAGACTTTATTCAAATGATTGCATCGTTTGTCAAACAATATCAAATCTATCGCTTTTGATAGCTTTAGCAAAATAGTTTCAAAGGTTGTGAAACAATCGCTGCGAATGTAAAAACTTATTTCATGCAATTGAATGCAAACTCGATAGAGAGCGCCACATATGAGGAGTGCATTGATTTGTCAATACACTGGTATTTCTATATTTCTATAACGACAGCTATCGATACTATCGAATAGGATCGATACTATCGGTCATGAGTAGTGTTAAAATTGCTTTCCTTATTACGACACACACTCGCAGACAAGCAGTTATTCGCTGACTATAAAACGATATTTATATAACTTTTATTACAAACAAATTCACAATTAATTGTGTTCGCTGTAGTGATGGGCGTATTGAGTGGTGTATTGAGTGGCATACGATCTGTTGGAGTGCTATTGAGTTGTAGCGAAACTGAACCAAACCAGTGTTAACAGTGTTAACAGCAGTTGTCATGTGATTCACGCAAATGTCAAAATCATATCAGTTGTAAATAACATCGCAATCGAATTGAAAATGCTTTCAATCACTTGTGAGGACAATAAGGAGATGTGCGCCGAAAGCGGTCAGTCGGTCGGCCAGTCGTGCGATTCGGTCTCGTGTTCGGTGCCGAAGGAGTCGTGGCTTTTGAGGCTATTCGAGTCGAAACTGTTCGACATGTCGATCGCCATCACGTACTTGTTTAAGTCGAAAGAGAGCGGAGTGCTGTCGTACATCGCGAACCGCATGTTCACGTTCGCCGACAAAGAGGTGGACATTTATTTGCCGCAACTGATAACGCTATACATCCATCACTGCGATGTCGCCGAATCACTGCACCCCTATCTGGTGTGGAGGTGTCGAGAGAGCGCTCACCTCTCGCTGCGGTTGGTGTGGCTGTTGAACGCGTTCTGCAACGACAACGTCTACTGCAGTGCCGCCATTCCGAAGCTGTCCAACTCGAGGCGCAAGTCGTTGGGACTCAAACTCAGGAATTTGATTCTCTCCGAAGAGCTGCGACCGCGACAGCACCGCATTCGAGTCGGTCTGCAGAGCGACCCCAACAGGACTGCTGTCAACTGTGGTTCCGTTCACTGTAATCATAATCATAGCAACAATAGTGAGACCGAAATGCTGAACCAAATTCAACACAATCTAATAACGCAAACCAAATACAACAAAACACATCACCGCTCGTACAGCGACGCCACCGGTTGTCACTCGTTTCTGTCGTCCGGTATTAAGACATCGACCTCTCTATTGCTAACGTATGGCAATTCGATGTACGCCTCGAAAGTCTCTTTAGGAGACCTCACCTCTGGTCGAGCGTTCGACAACGGATGCGTTTGTTTCAATTGTTGTTTAAGTGTGTGCAATGACTTGAGAGGACACCGAATCGAGTGTCACTGCGGTGCGCCCAGACTTACCGCTGAGTATGAATTCATTAAGTGTTTGATATCAGTGGGCCTTCGCCTGCAAGCGGTTCCCACTAAAGAAGTGAAAGCGCAGCGACTCATCGCTGAACTATCGATGCTGAACATCAACTTACCGGCGCGAGTATGGCTTCCCATTTACGACATCTCCCATCTGGTGGTCAGAGTTCCGCCGCAGGCGGCAGTTCTGCTCAACTCGAAAGACAAGGCTCCGTATTTAATATACGTCGAGGCCGTTGAGGTCGATGACGTGAATTCGGCGCCAATACCTTCCAAACTGAATAGCACTTTAAGGCAAACGAAATCAGAGGAAAATTTAGTCGAAATCGGACAAAAAAATTTAAACAAAGTCAGCCAAAATGGTGGCACCGAAACGCTGCGAAATGTTGTCTCCACTTCGAACGTTCCCACCTATTCATCGGTTTATGACGACTCTGACTGCTGGACGTCCGAAGACGACGAGGTGTCCAAACAGTATCGCATACGAATGCGCGCTCACGACAAGGACACGATCTCGCAGTTGTCTCAGGATTCGGGAACGAGTGGCGACGGCGCGCATCCCATATTTGTGGCCGCCGGTGATATACGACGACGATTAAGCGAAACCATTAACGCTCCAAAGACTAGTTTTGCGCGCTGTCCTGAAGATCCATCCGCTGCCGCGTTAAAAGAGCCGTGGGATGAAAAAATTAGACGAATTAAAGAGTCGTCGCCTTACGGACATTTGCAGAGTTGGAGGCTTTTGGCTGCCATTGTTAAGTGTGGCGACGATTTGCGTCAAGAACTTATTGCTTACCAGTTGTTGGCCTCACTCCAGAGAATATGGGAACTCGAAAGAGTGCCGCTTTGGCTTAAACCTTATAAAATACTCGTCACATCAGCCGAAAGTGGTTTAATTGAGCCCATCCTGAATACTGTCTCTCTTCATCAGGTGAAGAAACACTGCAAAATGTCTCTCATTCAATATTTCACCAAAGAATTTGGTTCGCAAACCAGTGAAGAGTTTCTGACGGCTCAAAAAAATTTTGTACAAAGTTGTGCCGCTTATTGTATTGTCTCATATCTCATACAAGTAAAAGACAGGTAAAAATTGTTGCATTTATTTTAAGGCAATACATATGTATACTATCTTTTATTTATATCTTATTTACTGTCAAAATTGAGCAATTTTTAAAGCAATGTTTTAACAAATTAGACACAACGGAAATATTTTACTTGACGCTGAAGGACATATTATTCACATTGACTTTGGATTCATTTTATCCACATCACCAAAAAATCTTGGTTTTGAAAATTCTCCTTTCAAGTTAACTCAAGAGTTTGTTGACGTAATAATTTGAAAATCAATTAATTTCGAAACAAAAATCTAATCAATATCTCTATAATAAATTTAGGTAATGGGCGGACTGGGAAGCGATATGTTTGAATATTTTAAAATTTTAATACTTCAAGGATTAATCGCCGCTCGAAAGCATAACGAAAGAATCTTAACTCTGGTCGAGATTCTTCAGGCCAACTCTCAATTGCCGTGTTTTAATAACGGCGCGTCAACGCTGAAGGCGTTGCGCGAACGCTTTCACATGGGGTTGACTGAAGAACAGTTGCAATTATTGGTCGACTCGATGGTCGAGTCGAGTATGCATTCGTTGACAACTAAATTATACGACGGCTTTCAATATCTCACAAATGGAATTCTTTAATTTATTTTGTTATATTTTATTTAAACTAAATATTAACAGTTTTATCTGCACTGCAAAGTAAGAACTGAATTCATTATTGCATTAAATTTTATAAAGAATTTTATTATTCAATTTATTACAATGAAATTTGGTTACATTATTGAGATGTATATACAGATGGTTCGAACCCAACGCTAAATAATAAAAATAAAGCATTCAATTAAATGCGTTAATTATCCACAAATGGTTTCGAGTTGTGTCAAAATACAGGGTTTGTTTTAACTATTTAAACAAATTCAATTCAAATAATTTAATAACGCCCAGAGAGAGAATTAATAATTAGAGTTTTATTCGATTGTTTACATATCGAAATAGATGTGATCAATATTTCTATTCAGATTTCGATTTCTAGAAATTTATCGGAAAATTTCTAAACATTTTAAGTTGGATTTCTCCAATAAATCTTAATGACATTCAAATAAGTTATAGCGAGCAGTGAGAAAGGCATTCATGAAATGTGTTGCTCGCAATCAGTGATAATTTTATGTGAATCATAGTTATACAAATTTTTATTATGCATATATTATTAGGAAATACAATCGTGTAAATGTAATATTAATAACAATTGAAGGATAGACTTTAATATCCCAGACCACTCTAAAGGAACACAAAATGCACATAAATAACGCGTTTTAAATGCAATTTATAACTTTCATATTAAATCTTAGCTACTGTTAACATATCTAATTAAGATTAATATAAAAATGACATTTAAAAAAAATTAAATACAATTGACAACATTCAAACAAATATAACTTTGAAATGTAATATTGAACATATGCATTAACAAATGTTAACAATAAATCTTTGTCTTGTAATTTCATTTCACGCCGCCATAGATATTCATCTATAGGATCCTTAAAATTAATTATTTTTAAATAAATTGATTATTTTTTATCAAATCAGTTAAATTTGAATGTAAGAACATAAACATTTTGAAGTGAGCGCTCTTTGATTACATTCAAATAGTGCGCGTTATTTATACGCATTTTGAGTTCTTTTAGAGTGGTCTGGGATATTAAAGTCTTTCCCAATTGAATATAATATGAATAATTATAACAATAATATGAATACTTTATAATGATTTATAATATCATTGAATATAATGGTGTTTTGATGATAACTCAATTGTCAAAATGGAATTAAACAAATTTTTATGAATACGAATATTGGTATTTAAAATAATGAAATTATAGCTAAAATACTGATGAATGCATGTGAAGAATGGATTTAAAAATTAGTATTGCTGATTAAAATACAACCGTAAGTTAATAATGTCGATAATGTCAATACAACTTACAGGCAATGAAGTCTTAAAAATTATATAAGTTATAAAATTTGTGAATTTGGTCGACAATTGACAGGTCATACGAGTTGACCGTCCATTTTTGATAAATCGATTAATTTGATAAGTAAATGAATAAATCTCCAAATAATAATAATAATCTCCAAAAAATCTCCAAATCTGACGACAATATAAAATGACATCGATTTCAACGTGATTTCTATTCGACACACGAATATTTCTTATGATTCAATCCAATCGTCATGACTATTATCGTTGACTAAATCAGATTCGGCTCCACTTTCTTGCGCTTCAATTAAAATTTGACGAAAGAGTTGACGCAAATATATATAGTCAGGCCTATCATAAAAACCCAGTTCTGCACAATATTTCATATAAATAGCGAACTGTTTTGGAAGACCAGAACATAGCTCTTTGGCCGACACTTTCAACTTAATATCGGCGATGGCTTGCATGCGGTCTCTCCTCGTCTTTGCGCTTCTGATGCCACTCCACGGCAGCTTTCCTTTCGCCAAATATATGAGTGAATAGCCGATCGATAGCATGTCATCCCTCCTCGTCTGCACAAACCCGTTGTGAGCGTTCGCCGACAAGAATACGATGTTTCCCACCGAACAGTCCGGCGATTGAGTGGCGAACGGAAAGTGTTTATACTTTTCGCTATAAGTGTGGGCCAAATTGAAGTCAATTAAATACAAGTATTTTCCTTCGTCCGCATCGACGACGAAGTTTTCCGGTTTAATATCTCGATGAATGACGTTTCTCAGGTGACAGTTGGCCACACGCGACACCATTTGGTCGGCGTATTCGGCGATCGTCTGCATCGGCAACCGGTGTCCACTCCTAACGGATCGCTCGTGAATTTGCTGCAAATTGTTGCCCAACTTCTTCATAACCAAAACCCTGTGATTTACACTCACAAAGTAGTCGATCGGTCGCGTAAAGCCGTTACCACCGGACAGCCGTTCGTAGAACTGGTATTCGAGTTCGAGTCTCGAGCGTCGATAAGCGCCCACTTCTTCCACTTTGATGACCACCTCCTCATCGGTGCGAATGTCTTTGCAGACAAACACCTCTTTGTAGTGCTTTTCGATGACATTCAACACCACATAAGAGTTGTTGAGCACACCATTCATTCGAATGTCTGCCACAATATCTGTTGACGTCATCTCTCGTTTCGCTGTTGTCTTCGAATCACGTCTCGAAAGCTTTGCAGCACTTCTTCAACAGTTTCTTTAAACGCTTATTATATGATATTTCTTAAGTAAACAAACTTTAGAAATAAAACTTCAATTAACGCAAAGTTTGCATTAAACAAATAGATATGTTTAATACATTTATTTCTTTTGATCACTATTAACAGTGAATTAGTTTGACATTTCGAAGGCTTTGCAGCACTTTTTCACTTCACGTTTAACTGAATTGATAAACAGATACATATCTATATGTATTCAATAAACATATTCATGTATTAATATTGTTTATATTATAATAAAACTTAAGTCAAATACGCTTAGATTTGTTTATAAAGCTTTTTAGTTGTGACTCACGTTTTATAAGCTTGTAATATAAATATGTGTAATTTGAATAAATGTCTAGTTTGGTCTAAACCTATCCTTATATAGGACTGTCATTTGAATAATAAAGAGATAGTGAATTAAGTAAATCAACGTTTGGCGACACAAAACTGACCAAAACGCTAACGCATTGCATTCAAATAACATTCAAAACTACTTCTATACTTAAATACTTGTTTAATAAAAGTTGTGCTTAATTAATATCAAATAAATTTGTCTAATAATTCCAAATTTAAATGCTTGAAAGATACGAAAAAATTTAGAACTGAAACTCGTTTGATTGGCTATAATTTCAAACTTGTTTCGCTTTCAATAATCGTCAATCATTTCTCGTATTGATTATGATTATGATTACAATTATTGTTATCGTTATTAATGTTAAATACATTCCTTTATAATCACCACTATTTTGATGTCATTATAACAATTTTCATTGCAAAAGCAATCCGTTATAATCACTAATGATTTTAATATATGAAAAGCAAATATAAAAATAATTTTTATATACAGTTCAAAGCATGTATTATTTATAGTCAGATGTGATGTCTAAGAAAAGTTTTTAATCTTTTATATCGCATACCTTTTATCAAACCTAAACACAATACGTTTTAATTGTGATTAATATTTGTCATTAATTTTTTTGGTTTTTTAATTTTTATTTAATGAATAATTATTATAATTATAAACATTAGCTTATTTCCTGCATTAAATGTAGTTTAGAAAATGTAATCATAAACAAAAATGTTGGTAATGTTTTTTTTGGATGAATTCAATATACAAATTGATTAGAATAGACATGTGTTTAGAATAGACATTAGAATAGACATGTGTTGACAATTTAATTCATTTTGCGGCGAATGTTCTCAATTTTTGCTTTAATTTTTCGATCGACTTCCACGTCAACCATCGTTACTTTTTGATTGCAACCAATGAATGGACATCTGATTGCGATTCAATTGCAAATTATTAGTGAAGCAAATAAGAGCGCAACTCTCAAAGCGTCTCACCTGAGCGTCGATAAGCCCTGCTTCGAGTGGATCACACTCTGCAACTGCTGTCTGTCGTACAGATGACCGCATTTCCTGTTCCTCACCGGTATATCGATCGGCAATTTGCTGAACGGATCGATCGGTATTTCGTTGCTGTCGGTCTCCAACGCTTCCAACTCGTCGTCACCACTGCTCTCATGAGTCTGACAGTCATCAGCTATTTCTTTGAGAATCGTATTCAGTCGCACATAATTGCTATCGTTTTCAATGTCGGCTCGTTTTTCGCCACTAATTTGCGCCAAATTCTGGTCAAACAAGTCGTTAACGTTCGGCGCGTCCGGCAATGGTTTGTCGTTTTGGTAGAGGTGTTCGTTAACCGTTGCGCCGATCTATAGAGAAGTGGTCACTAGTGGTCACTCACGGCGAGTGCGGTCATAAGCGGCAAACCTGTTGTTGGGTGAGAACCGACGCGTTGATGTTGTCGTTTAAGCCCTTTTCCAACTCAATCAATGCAGTCATTTGTTGGCGCAGAGCGTCTGCTTCGTCGCCCAAGTCGTCATCACTCAAGAAGCCATTGAGCTTGAGGTCGACCAGACTGTTGGCCACAGTGTTGACGGCGTGCGCGCCGAGTCTGATGTAATCAAACAGACGCTGCGATTCAAGCAATTCCTGATTAGCGCTCATGTATTAAGTGAAACACTTTAACATTAATGCGTTCCACAAACACGTATTTGCGCGCTATTATTGCAACTATAGGTGTGTTCGGTTCGCTTTTCGCGATTCTATATTTTTGGTTTTGGTTTTGGTTTTACCGTGAGTTCTTGTGGATAAGCCGCGGATTATAGAAAGGAAAAATGTTAAAATTTGAAATGAATAATTCAGTTCTCACAATTAAATTTTTTTTTATTAGAAATTTATAAATTTAATAATGTAATAATTTTAATCAAAATCATCAAAATTCTATATTCTATATTTTTCAATTCTGCATTTTTATTATTATACTTTGATTAAGTAATTTAAATTCAATCATTGGTAAGCACTTGTAACGTTCGGTTCGTCTTATAGCGGCTTATCTATTCTAACATTTTTAATTTAGATTTACTGCAATTTCTATCTTTTACATAATTTCGGTTTATCCACAAAAATTTAAGTCATTTTATTTTAATTATAAACTCAATATTAGAATACCCTCTTGTAATATACCGTATAATTATATTACACTTGAATATTACAGTATTATTATATTAATTTAAAAATTATACACGTATAAAATATACGTGTATAATAATTATGTTTAAATATTTTAAATATTTACCACATTTTCAAATATTGCTCATATTTTTTTCTAATCCAAGGAATAAATGTGAAATAATAATAAAAATAATAAGTTTAGTAATAACTTGCGCTAAATTGAAGAGATAACAGGAAAACTGTGATGTGTCATCAAATTATCGATTGCATGATTAAAGTTAATGCCGTAAAGAAAATTATCGCACATAAGTTCACATGTTTATATTGCTATACAGTTATACAGTTTAACAGTTAAACTGCGCACAAATTTATCACTTTTGAAGAAATTAATCACTACTAATACAATAATTAGAATTCATTTTTTAAAATTAATTTTTATATCAATTTATGCTATAATAGAGATTTACCGAATTTAATTAACGACAATCATTATCATTATTTATCATAATAATTATTTTTATATTTTAAAAGACAAGTTAAACATGAAAACATAAAATATTTTAAAATTTTAAGTTTAATAACTTATATACAAAAAAATAAATTAAGCAATTTTTGGCGTAAAATGAATTTGATTTGAAAGAACTTAAATGCATGACTTAAATGAATACTATTGATTCCATTATTCGTTTAATTAGTTTTGTCTTCGATTTGATTTCGTTCGTTGCGATCGATTGTTCCCAAATTAACGCAAGCAGTAAATCCTTGCAATAGACTTATAAGAGTTTTCACGACTGCGAACGGACCGCAAACATAAGCAACCGCTGGAATCAAATGAATGTTTAGAACTGGAACTGAAATGACAATTTTAAATAATTTAATTAACAATCATTTTGATAGACACTTATGAAACTGGTGTCGACACTCACTGAGCGGTCCCGAAGTGAAGTGTAACAAATAGAGGGCCGCATAAAACGCCTCATTAGTGGCGCACATCGCGAACAGAACGGGTCGCGAAGTGTAGTACAATCTCATGACCGCATTCTCGCTCAGATTCACGTACTTATGACTAGTCCTGCCCTCCATTACCGACGTCTGCACGTAAATCCAGTGACACGCGATGTCGATAGTCATCGACAGTTGAAACGCAAACATGTATTTCGGGTAAAAATTGGATAAAACCTAAAGTGGACAGCAATTCAGACATGAAACAGTGCAACAAAGATAACGGCCATCACATACCACGAGCAGACACATAGTGGCGCAGCGGTCGGTCAGCTGATCGAGGACTGCGCCGAATTTAGTGGACTGATTGAGATAACGCGCCGCATAGCCGTCGATGGCGTCCAACAGCGCGGACAACACGTAGCAGAAGACGGCGATGGGATAACTGAATGGCATGTAATAGAAGGAGACGACGGCCAACACAATGCGCGCGTAACCGATCAGATTCGGCACAAACAGGAATATGTTTTCACTCCTTTCGCTCTTCATTTTCGACTTCGCTCGCGATCTCTAGTCTCGATTACGTCACGTGATGTGTCACGCCATTCAACACTATTACATAACGCTCTCATATCCATAGAGACAGTCGCGCCTAATTTTAATAATCACGTAAATTGTGTGTTCAATAAAATAGCATAAAATAAGATAATTTTGTTTTTATTGAAATTATATTTCATTGAATATTTAATTGCATTTATAAATAGTATAACTTTGAGTTAACTTTCAAATAGCTTTTGAAGACAACATTTTTAGGTTTATAACATTTTTAAACAACTTTTTAGACTCTAAAGCTGATACCAATACAAAACTAATAAATTAAGTAATTCGCAACTTTTGCTATGTCTACAGAACTTAACTGACCAGATATTAAAAAGTTGCGGTCAATGATCGTCAACTTAATGCAGATCAGTCTATGCAGAACTGATGAAGAAGACGGCTGTCTTCGAAAGCTATTTGAAAGTTAACTCAAAGTTATACTATTTATAAATGCAATTAAATAATTTTAAATCAAATCTCGTGTATTAATAATGTTTTATTGCCCAATGCAGTGGTAAATCAAATTGCAACTTGAGGTGAAGGCAAAGTCAGACTTTGAACACTTTTGAGAAGTCTCATGTAAACTCTAAGTCTCATCAAAATTCTTACAAAAATTGTTAGTCTTAGTCCAAAGCCTCTGAAATAATGAAATGAAGTTTACTTGAAATTAGCAATAAGTTGATAATGTCAGCATCGAATTTGATATACTTGTAATGATAGCGCAATAAAGTTCACAATAAAGTTATTTAATTTAAACTTTTGAATTTAGCAATTCTTGATTTTGGCAAATAATTTGTTTGGTATTAACGACTCGTTAATAACGAATTGACACATCGATAGAGTACTCTATAGTAATTTAAAAGTATTTTATGCGTGAATTTTCTTTACCAGTAATATCTTAATAATATTTAATAATATTTTTTAATTTTGTTTTTGAAAGCAAATAATATTAATAATGATAATTGCGTTACATTCATAGGTTAGGTTAGCGCACTATTATTTATTCTGTAATATATGCATATTAAATAATTTTAATATAGAGTAAAACTAACTGAGATATGCTGTACTAATATATTTGTCAAAATTAGTTGCTTATCGACAGTGGCGTCACTGAGCGGTGTTGTTGTGAGACGTGTTATATGTGCGAGCATTGAGTGAATCGCAAATAGAGTGAGCAACGCATACAACACTGTATAAGACTGTAAGACTGTCTGTCTGTCTGTTTGACTGTTTTACCAATTACTGCATCAATTATTGCATCAAATATTGTATCGTTTCGTTTCGCCATTGCTTTCGCTTAATGATCGCGCGTTAATGAATGCGATTTAATAATACATTCGCGTGATTGTCGGTGAGGTATAGCACACCATAATGAGAGGGAATTGTCATAATATGTTAGAAATACATTAGAAATGAATTGATTGGCAAAATGTCGACTTCAATGCATTTCGTATTAAATCCGTTGCCGTCGAGCGACGAACAGCTCAATGAAAGGTTTAGTAGTGTTTTGCTAGCGTTTAGAGTTGAGGCCATTAATGTGAGCAAACATTTGAATTGCAGAATCAAAGAAACGGTGGATAAGAGTCGATGTCTGCAGTCTGTGTCGACCGCTTTCAACGCTATCAAAACCATTGCTGTGAGTCATTGCGTTGTGAGCTCTTCGCATATCGCTCTCCTCTTAGAGGTATACCAAATCATGTTTATTACAAATGTATTTCAATGACTAACAAACTTAATGCTTATCGAAAGGACGGCCGAATTTGTCGCATTTCGTACTCTATATATTCGGATAGACTAGACTTGTCGACCACTGATAACTCGAAAATGTATGTGAAATGAAATGATTTGACCCAACAATATCTTTCATACGCTTTCATTCTTTACATTGCTTTACTTTTCAGCGTCAATCTAAAGGGCAGTATTGGTCCGCACGTGTCGGCAATGGCGGCCACTCAGCGCGCGAGTCCGGCCGCCAGAAGGGGTCGCATTTTGCGCACCTCCAGCAGCGGTCGCGGACGCGGAGCCGCGAGTGTGATAATGGGCGGACGACCTGTAGTTCCCGCGCCGTTCGTTCCCGAAGATCTCGTATCTCAGGCTCAGGTCGTACTGCAGGGAAAGTCAAGGAATTTGATAATACGCGAACTGCAGAGAACCAATTTAGACGTGAATCTGGCCGTGAATAACCTGCTGAGTCGCGACGACGAGGACGCCGACGACATGGACGACAGTCAGGACTCGTATTTGCCGAGCGATGACTTGATGTCGCTGTTGGACGCCGGCATTCATAACGATCACGCGAGTGTCATCATCGACGCCGACGCCGTCTTTCCCGACGACGTGTTCAGCTACTCGTCCATCAGAGTCCGCTCGAGCAGTAGTAATCGATTAACGCGAACCACTTCGGCGGCCACAGAGCGCGAGCGCGACTCGACTGCTGCCGATCGGGATATGTTGCGATTCGCTAACGAAAGACAATATCCATCGTCGAGCGCCTCGTCGTCGAGGCGTTGGCTCGAATACGCGCTCAGAGATTCTGGTTCGGCGTCAGATCCGGCGAAATGTGCGGTCACTTCTAACACCACTGATGCGAATATTAGTACTCGAAAGCGTGTGGAAGTCTCGCAACAAAATCCATTCTACATCTCTGAACAGCTCGAGTATTGGAGTGGAAACAAGCGATTCATTCAAATGTCTCCTCTATATTCAGAATTGGCAGCGATTACAAACACTGGTCAGTTGTGTCAATGGAAATGGAGTGAAAGCGAACCGTTTAAGCCTCAAATAATGGACGGAATAGCCTATTATCATCCAAAAGTTCCCAATCTTGGACTGCTGTCAGAAAAGATCATTCATTTATCTGCTGCGTGTGTTCGCGCATCAGTTGCGACCGAGAGCTGTAAACTCGCGACTTGGATAGACGATAGCATAGCGCCAATTGCGCCCAAATTAGAGCATAGCGTACTCTTATTTCCGGAATTTCCTTCAGGAGAAAAAATAATTTCGCTTCACGTTTCCTCTCTTCTATCGTGCGTGAGACTCGATACCGGAGCCATATATTGGTGGGGAATCGCGCCGTATTCTCATCGAAAAAAAGTATGGGAGAAAATCAGGGCTAAGACTAAAAAGCAGCGCCAAAGTGCCTCATCTTCGAGCGAAATCGTTACGGGATCGCAGGTCTGCCTGAGAAATAGCCCGTCCTATCATATGGGAGCGATTGGTTTTACCACTGCTGGAGGTGTTCCTAAAATTGGACAACTCATGACATCGGCCTGGAATATCACCGACAGCTGTACATTCAAAATAATCAATTCGAGCGAATTCAAGAGAAACAATAACATATCGATGTTGTCCAACAACAATAACACCAACAACAACACACTGGCGCGAAACAGTGAGCCGCTGAAAGAGCAACAGCCGCCGAGTCCGAGCTTATCGAAAGCGTCGTCAAGCGAACGACTCGAGATGCCTCCGCCGCCTTCGCCCGCCTCGTCCACCTGTTCCGAACCGGGTTGTAGTCCTTTGCCAAAGCGAAGCAAACCGCGACAGAACAACAATGCCTCAGCATTAAGAGACGAGACCATAGAGAAAAATGAGGAGTCGTGGAGCTTGAAAGACGTGATATTCATCGAAGACATCAAAAACATTCCAATCGGGCGTGTTTTGAAAATCGATGGCGCGTACGCTGCCGTCAGGTTTAATAATAGTCGAGATATTAATTATAGTCAATTAGAAGGGTCTGATCTTCAATCCGTTTTGCAAGACTGCCGTTTGTTGCGTAAGGACGAGTTGCAACTCGTTAAAGGCAGCACTTCGGCTAAAGTTTTGGACTGCTTTCAACGATTGCCAAAAAAAGTTCACATACCAGAGAACACTCAAATCATTGCGATGACAGTCAGTAATCTAGGAATTCACGCCATAACCAAAAGTGGCACTAAATTAAGTTATATTGTTTATAATATAACATCTGGTCGTCCAGAGCAGGACTGCGTTTTTCCAACCGATACGATAGCGTTTTTAGGTCAGGATCAGTCTTTAATATCACTATATTGTTACGGCGAGAACGAAGTGATTACTATCTTACGCGACGGCAACGGCTCTATATATCCGTTGGCCAAAGATTGCTCGGAATCTATTCGTGATCCCATATGTTTAGATATGGCTCCCGCACAAGCGGTCGGAATAGGCATATATCCAATTAGAGACTCGGCGCCCACACAGAAAAATCACACCGCAGTTATAGTTTTAGCGCTAGAAAATCAATTGCTTACTCCCGCTATTTTGCGAAGCGATCCTGATTTGGTTCGTTTGACGTTAGCATCGCTCGAAAAAGAATCCGTATCTCAACAAGTAGTAGTGAGCGAGAGGTGTGATGGAAATCGCAATATAATACATATTGCGGTTTCCGCTTGTTTTCCATCAACTAATAAGACATTGGATTTGAATGCTGCTGAGGATACGAACGCCGACTCTTTTGACGCCCGAAATGCTTCGTTACAAGACGTAATGAGAAGAGCGTCGAAATCGGTGTCGGGAAGGCTTAGTGTTAATAATTGTGAACGAAATGAGGAAATGAGAGAGCGAAGCATTGAGCCGTCAGCGGACAGCTGTGATTCAGAAGCGAATGTCCCGATTTCGATGATATATTATCCGCAGGAGGCGAGCAATTCGAGTTCGAACGAGCCATTACTGGATCCGACAGAGCAGAAGGCAGTCGCGCACTCGATTCTATGGACACTATTGGACTCCGCTATTCTGAAATCATTTATGAAAGAGTTGTTATGTTCGAAAGACGCTCAGGGATACACGCCATTCATGTTAGCTGTTAGTGGTAGAGCTTATTCAGCAGCTAATCATGTGTTTACTATGGCTCAAAAAATTGCTCAAAGATCGTCAAGTGATAGTGAGACGCAACGCAAAATATTGATGTCTATGATATTTCCAAGAGGTTCATCGCCTGATGACTCGCCACTGCATTTGCTTTGCTGTAATGACACGTGTAGTTTTACGTGGACTGGAGCTGAACACATAAATCAGGACATATTCGAATGTAAAACGTGTGGTCTCATTGGGTCTCTCTGTTGTTGCACTGAATGTGCGCGCGTTTGTCATAAGGGACACGACTGCAAACTAAAGCGAACCTCTCCAACGGCTTACTGTGACTGTTGGGAGAAATGCAAATGTAAAGCTCTGATTAGCGGCTGTCAACCCGCGCGTTATGCCCTTTTAAAGCGAATCATTTCGGAGACTGATTTAGTGATATATCCGAATAGTCGCGGCGAAAATATACTTTTATTTTTAGTTCAAACTGTTGGCCGACAAATGATAGAACAGCGACAATATAGACCCTCGCGTTCACGATCTTCAATGGCGCGCAAAACTCCGGACTCGATTGGAAATCTGGAGACCGATATGCCTGATCACGATTTAGAGCCGCCACGATTTGCGCGCAAAGCTCTCGACAAAATTCTCGGTGATTGGAGTGCCATCAAAGCTATGGTGTTAAGTGGTAATAGAAATCAAAATGCTGTAAATAGTAAACGACCAAATGTTGCGAACGCTAACACGTACGCCGCAGCGGAAGAACAAATATTTTTATCGAGTCAAAGCGGAACCGCATTACTCGACAAATTCACTCATTGTCTTCTAGTGAGAGTCGGCTCTGAAATGGTTGATAATCTTTTGGCTACAATTATTCGAGAATCGCAAAACAGTTCTCCTATAATTGCGAAAGAGGCGCGTTTAGTGGCGCGTCGTTTTGTTCGTTCGGTGGCGCGCATTGGCATCATATTATGTATCGAATTGACACCATCTTCTTATGCCAATACCAATATATTGTCATTAACATCTCCGAGTTCTTCGTGGAAAAAGAGTGCCGTTTCGTCTCAATTGCAAAAATGCAAACGCGTTTTTCAGGCTCTATTGCCAATAGCTATAGAAGAATTGTGCGAAATTGCCGACGCTTTGATATCGCCCGTACGCTTAGGAGTGGCGCGTCCGACCGCTCCCTTCTCTCTCTCCACTACTTTGTCGGACGCAATAAGTGGAAGCGAAGAATTGTTTGCCGCCGATCCCCTGTTTGCTCAAAACAAAGCAATTGATGGCACTGTTAATGAGTTATCGAGCATACCTTCGGACTCGATTAACTCGAGCAATGTGTCGATTAGTGGTGTACCGCTTGTGGACGCTTCTGTTGGCGCCGATGTTGTTGTTGGCGGCGCTGATGAGGAGCATGAATCGGATGTGGTAGTGGTTGGTCAGGAAGATGGCGATCACGACGGCAGCGAACACGACGATCCTGTTGAGGGAGCAGACGGTCATCACGAGGAGAGTGATTCCGATTCCGATTCCAATGCAGACGACGCTTCATATCAAAGTAATGTGGATAACGCTAGCGCTCAGAGAAGTGCCACAACTGGAGCCACCGCTGGAAGCGATGCCGGCGTTGCGAGTCTCGCTTACTTTTCTGAAGAAGAATCTGCTGATTCGTCTAATGCTGACGACGAAGAGGAGAGTGAAGCCGCTGAGACTGAACCCGACACCGAAGAACTGGCGTTTATTGACGAACAGCTCGAGAGACGAGCGGCTAATCCTTCGGGCGCTACAGTCGGAACTGTTACCGGAAATATAACGAATTGGAGAAATAATTTGGCTCAACATCTTCAGTGGGCTTTAAGACAACGCGAAATCGGTTCTGCCGTCACTACCGGTCCCAACATTACCGCCTCTCGCGTGGCAACGGGTGGCGGCCTTTCGGGCTCGACTGGATTGATACACATCGATCCGTCCACTATTCGTCGTTCGGCAACTACTGTGACGCCCATCACTACCACATTAGCCACTAATGAGTGCGTCTCGATGGCCACCACCACAGTTGGCTTAGCGCGTGCTTTTTCTATAGTGATTCGACAAATTTCCGATTTGCTGCCCATTTTAAGAGACCAAGAGAAGAGCTCGATTGTGGCGGGAGTTAACTCATTGCCGTGCAGTTTCACTGAATCGCATAATTTGCTAAATTATATTGAAATCAAATTGAAACCGACGTGGGATTGGCTCATGTCAGTCATGGACTCAACAGAAGGACAGTTGCGATTTGGTTGCGCGCTCACCAACACTACTGGTTCTATTGGATTGTCGAGCGCTTCCACATCTGTATTACCACAACAACCGCAGACCACACGAGCCTCTAGTAGTGCGACTCCGAGACGATCCAATTTGAATGACGAGAATCGTGTGACGCAATCGAATGACTCTCGCGGCGGAATGAGTTCGCGTCGCGGCAACTCTGCCACCAGTAATCGCTTCGTCTCGCATCACGGCCATCATCATCACACGCTTGATTCGAATTCGGCGCGAAAAGATTTTCTTTCATACGCCATGTCTCTGATGCGCGCTCACAGTAGCGAGCATTTCGATTCGTTGCCTATTTTAGACGTGTCATCACTGAAACACGTCGCTTATGTTTTTGACTCTCTTATATACCATATTAGAAGTGGTTCTGAAGAGGCTAACAATAATTTAGCAAAACTAAACTCAGATCCTTTAAATGCTGAAAACTGGGCAAATGAAGAGGAAAATGATATCATTGACGAACAGGACGACGACATCGCGGCCATGCAGTCATACTCTGTTCAGGACATATCGCCGATGGAAGAAGATTCGGCTGCAAATGGCTCTAACATTAAAAACGTTAAGAGACATTCGTTTTTTCAAAGATCGGATTCGACACTGTTCTTGGGATGTCCACCACCCGATGCTTTTTCGACGCCACTTCAAGAAGCGCTTCCATTGGCAGATCAGCCGCACTTATTGCAGCCAAACTCGAGACGAGAAGAGTTGTTTGGTATACCACGACCTCCAGTAAGCAGCGGAGCCGAGCATATGTTTGAATCTCTTCCGACGCGACTTAGTTTAAGCTCTCAACAATCTGGACGTTCAGATGTAGATAAAAAAGTTTGTTCATTGGATCCTTTAAATACTAGCGATTCTAAAGAGTCATCATTGCATCAGAACGCGCAACCAATGAATTGTCAAAATTATGATTCGTTTCCAATTAATATGTCGTCAACATTGAGCCCGAGAGCGCAGTCAGTGATCGCCGAAACGGCTCAAAGAGCGCCAATAATAGTTCCTGTTTCTACTTCTGCAAAGCCAAGTGTTATAGTTCTCGCCGGTTCTATAAAACATTCGCAAAATACTTTGCAGCCGACGAGCGGTACGTCCAATAGTCATACTCATAATCAAGCTTTAAATATCAAAGAAAATAACGAAACGATTAATCGTTCGAAACGACCGCAACCACTAATTGGTAATATGACTCAACACGACTACTTATTGGGCCGATGGAGGCTAACGCTTGAACTGTTTGGTCGTGTTTTCGTCGATGATGTTGGAGCAGAACCCGGTTCTATAATTGGAGATTTGGGTGGATTTCCTGTGAAGGAATCGAAATTTAGACGAGAAATGGAAAGATTGCGTAATTCACAGCAGAGAGATATTAATTTCTCTAAATTAGATAGAGATAGAAGTTCTCTAATTCAACAAACATTCAAAGAACTAAACACTATGTATAATAATTTCAGTCGAAGGATGTCTGTGGGAACACCACTATTGACAGTGTCTCGCGTGAAAGTGACATTCAAAGACGAACCCGGAGAGGGAAGTGGTGTCGCGCGTAGCTTTTACTCAGCGTTTTGCGAAGCAATACTCTCGAATGAGAAATTACCGAGTCTTGACTCGTGTCACGCGCCCAATCGATCTCTTCAGTACAATTTGATTCAAAGACTGAAGACTCGCGAACGCGAGCGCGAACAGGCGAGGAGAGCTTATCAGGCGAGTCGCTCATCGCGAGATCATAACAACCCGAATTCAAATACGAGAGAGAGAGCCGAACGCGAGGTTTACAATCACTTGCGATACGAAGCGCCGCCGTTCATAATGCCAGGCGAACAGCAGGCACAGCAACAACAGCAACAGTCGCCACAAGGACTAAGCTCTACTGTCAATCTAAACGAGTTACTCAGTCCGCATAGACAACAATTAGGTATGAGATTGTATCCAAGAGTTCATCAGTTGAGGCCAGCGTTAGCGAGTAAAATAACAGGAATGCTATTAGAGTTAACGCCGGCGCAGCTCTTAACTTTGTTCGCATCTGAAGACACTTTGCGTACTAAAGTGGACGAAGCTATGGATATAATACTATCGCACGGACGCGATCCGTCCGCCAACGTATCTGAAGACATGTTTAATTTGGATGTGTTCAATTTAACGCGAAGCACTTCAGCGACAAACAATAAAAGCGGTCCGTCGTCGTCGCGCGCGCTAGATGTCGACATTGACGACGACGACGAAGAGGACAACGCGCCGCTCTTCTATCAGCCCGGAAAGCGCGGCTTCTATTCCCCTCGCCAGGGAAAGTGCTCGTCCGAGAGAGTGAACGCGTTTAGAAATGTTGGCCGAATTATGGGGCTTTGTTTGCTGCAGAACGAGTTGTGTCCAATCAATCTGAACAGACATGTGATTAAATATATACTGAGACGAAGCATATCGTGGCACGATTTGGCATTTTTCGATCCCGTCTTATATGAATCCTTGAGACAGTTAATTGTCGACTCCGAGTCCGGCAATGATTCCATATTTGCTGATTTGGATTTGCGTTTTTGCATTGATCTCTGCGCCGAAGAGGGTGGCGGTCATGTGGAACTGATAGCGAACGGGAGGAACGTTGAGGTGACTCCGCTCAATGTGTATGATTACGTGCGTCGTTACGCTACCTATAGAATGCAGAAATCTCACGAAAGGGCTCTTCAGGTAACACTTTTGTTTTTTTTAACTATCATTAAGATTGCGAATTTTAATCATAAAAACTGCAAAATAGATGCGTGAAAATGAAGTGAAATTTGAAACTTAAATTTTTCGGAAATGCTAATATAATTATAATTATCAATTTTCAATTATAATCTCTATTACTTATTGAAATAATTGGTGTGTTAGTTCGTCGCTTACTTTCCAACAATGTTTTTTATAATTAAGTTAAATTTTTTAAATAAATTTTATAAAAAAATTTAACTTATAAAATCAATGACGGATTTTAATTTTAATTTTAATTGTAGTTTGATTTTAAAATAAGGCATTATTCAATAATAAAAAGATACAGATTCAATAGAAAATTATATCATTAAAATAAGCTTTTCAAGAGATGAATGGTTGCAAAAATGCCATTTTATTAATTATTTCTACATTAGTAATTAAAATTTCATTGAAAATTATTTGCAGAATAATTTTGTAACTTTAGAATTTTATGCTAAATATTTTAGAAATTAATTGATTATTATTATTTTCTAACTACTATTTCGATATTAATTAATTCTTATTTGATGTAATCATTAATTTATTTAATTGGCAATTATTAAATATATCACTTGTTTAGGCATTAAGACAAGGAGTTTATGACGTGTTACCGAATAACGCTTTGGATGGCCTTACAGTGAGTTCAAACTAAAATTTTTCAATTTTAAAACTTTAAATTTACATTTGCAAACATTGATTAAAAGGCGGAAGATTTTCGATTATTATTGAATGGTGTGAGCGAAATCAATATTCAGCTTTTGATTAGTTATGTCACTTTCAATGACGGTAAATAAATTTACTAAACCTAATGATAAAGTATTGATAGTATATTAAAAGTTATTATTATTTAATTTAACGCATGCCGTTAATCGATTGAATCGATTAGAGAGCGGCGACGGAACAGAACATCTTTCATACTTTAAGCGCTGGTTTTGGTCTGTTGTGGAAAAGATGACGAATCAAGAGAAACAAGATTTGATTTATTTTTGGACTGGAAGTCCGGCATTGCCTGCCAGTGAAGAAGGATTTCAACCCATGCCGAGCATAACTATACGGCCTCGCGATGACTTGCATTTGGCCACTGCTAACACGTATGAGTGATAGTAATACTGTTTGGTAAACGTGTATTTATATTCATATTCACATTCAGGTGCATATCCAGACTTTATATCCCACTCTATTCGTCGAAAGCGATTCTTCGTCAAAAACTATTAATGGCTATCAAGACTAAAAATTTTGGTTTTGTTTAATTGGCAAGTCATATATAGGCGAACGATGGAATCATTTTGTAATCGAAATTGAAGTTGTTTTGTGATTAACGAATAATTATGTTTCACTATTTAACTTATCATATCGAATGTTCTTCAAATATAAGTTTTCAATGTTAATAAAAACAAATTGATTGATGATCTTATCGCGTTGTATTTTTCAATTAAATAATCGTATAGAGAGACTTAAAAAAGTTATAAAATTGTTATAATTTTTTGGTAATTAACACGACGCACGAGCTGTAATTAAATAATCTCATATTAATGTTTATCTATTAAATAATTTTCTGAAAGATTAAGATATAATTGTTAAAATCTTAATACCATGAATCAGACTTCAATAATAAGCTATTGTTTTAATCTTAATTAATCATACTATGATTTTAAATACATTAAAGAAATATTTGATTTTTAATTAAAACATATAAATAATTTATTAATAAATTTAAAAATAATATATGCAAACACTTAATGTAACCGTTATCGGCATCTCTCGACATCAAACTTACTCAAAAAGTGCAAAAGCCTGTGAATAGATGGCGATAGAGGTTTCATTAAGTGGTTTTTGTCATTAAATGATAAATGTAATAATGGCCTATAGATGGCAATATGTGTTCCGTTAAGTGTTTTTATGCGCACTACTGAGTATATTAAATAGTATTAAATAGTATTATTTTAGTGATCACTTGTCTGAAACTTGGATCTGAATGTGGATTACTTAGAGTCAGGGAAAGGAAAAATATTGAAAATAATACTATGATATTTTGCATATTTATTTTTTATTTACTTTATCTTTAGAGTATTTTAAGTAATGGCAAATATTTTCCTTAATTGAAAATTTGTCATATAAGACAAGTCACTATAAATTACTCGTTAATTAAGAAATTTTCTTTTTCTAAGAAAATTTTATGATCGTTTAAATCTTTTATATCATTTTTCAAGATAATTAAATTATATTTAGCATAAAAATCAATACACTAATAATTACTTATTCATTATTGTCTTTTGTGTATAATTTTAACCATTAAACAAATATCAATTTATTTAAAAATAATATACAAAACTCAGAATTATTTATCGATTATATTTAACATAATAAATGTTATGAACTGTCTTTCAAATAGTTTAAAATTATAAATTCTTACTTAAAGAATATAATAGACAGTTTGTTATAATTGTCTTAAAAAATGAGACCTTTCGAGAATGTGTTCCCACTTTACTTAAATTAGGTTAATATAAACAAAATATAATGTCTAACTCTGACCAAATGCATAAAAATTGTTGCAAAACTAAGTCAGTTTAAAAATTTTTGTTCACAATAAATCTACAACTGATGAATGTGTGGCCAATATTTGATTAATGAAACGTTTTGTGATCACTGTTTCGTGACTTAAATCGTTGTTAATAACAAAAAATAATAAGATAACTATTTTTTTTATTTGTTCAACAACTAAATAAATATCAAATATGAAAATAAATATAAATATAAATGTAAATATAAATGTGTTTACAAAATATTTACACTTGAATTGCATTTGATTATAGTTATTAAATTATAATTTATTACTTGGGATTTACATTTGTATTTCGTCGTTTGAACGCATTGTAAAATTTTCTTACTTTCTTTTCAGCGATCATAAGACGTCAATTAAAATAAAGTTTTTGAAATATGATGAAACTGATGAAACTCGAGTGAATTTTACTGACGAACGAAACGTCTTGTGATCACTGAATAGAGACGACAAATCGTTTTTTAATAAAAAAAAAGTAAGAAAATTTTACAAATTATTATAAATAATATAATCTCTAATATATATTATTCCACGTTAGTGTCAATTTTCTACACATTAGATTTATATTTTCGAGTTTAGTCTAGACATGTTATTTATTAACCAAACGTAAGGAACTTCGATTTCGGTTAATAACTGATTTTGACAGAATTTAATTTGAATAGTGATTTCGGTTAGTTGTAAGGAATTGAAGAATTTGAAAGAGAATAAAAGAACAGAACATGGAATTTAATTCATAAATTACACGAAAAATTTAATCAAATACGGATTGAAATATTATTAAATATATGAAATCTAATTTTTATCCACCTGTCAAGTATATCAAATATTATTGTCGATTATCTATATATTGGCAATAAACAGTTTGGTTACCAAACGTTCATTTATTAAACTACGAAATATTTAAAATTCAAATCAATGCAATTAAATGTCAACTTTATAAATGAAAATCATTATGGGTTTACTTAATAAAGTTTAAATAAATGTTTTAAATAAATTGTAGAGTATATTTATTTTTATGTCACCAAATTTGACCGCAAAAATTCAGACTTTTATTAAAACATTTCGGTTTGTGTGGCGAATTTTTTTAGAAAAGACCGAAATCGAAGATCTCTAACAATAAACCAAATATATAGGAATAAAAAAATATTAATACTTTGACTACCAATAACGAAATCATTTTTAATTTTGAAAATAAATGAATATATAAATTTTATTTAATTCGCTCAACTATAGGAGCCAAAGCTTTGATACTTTGATGTTAAAGATATATTTGTTGAAATCATATAACTTGAGTATTAATAAATAAGTGCATTCATTCATTAATAATGAATAGCCTTGAGTCGTAATATACAGCACACTAAAGCGAACTACAGTGCGTCCAAAATGACACTTCGCTTTTTAAAGTTGTCACTAATATTAAGTCGAATTGTAGTTAATTTTAATACTAGTAATACTACTTATAATTATTATATTGTCATTTTATAGCACGATATCATTATTATGCAGCAATCATTGCGAGTATGGTTTCATATGCGACTTTAGCGTAAACATTGTAAAACTTTATTATGAAAACTTTCAAAACTCATTAACAACTGCTAAGGCTTTCGCTCACAATTTTATTATCACTTTAAAGATTTCATCGAATATTTTTAAGCTTTGGTTAAATTTAATTAAAATGAAAGAAATTTATTTGATATTTCTGTACTGAAAATAATGTGTTTTGCAATTATTACGAAATCTGATACAAAAATTTGAATCTACAGGTAGTTCTAAATTAAATGTTTACTATTGCTTAATATTTTGCAGTTTATTTCAAAATTTTAATTTTAATCGCTTAATTGAGTGTTAGATTAATACTGAAAAAAATGTTGGCATTAAGTGAAAGCAAATTAGAGCTATAATGACCGCTCACTACTGCTTCATGTGGTATAATTAAGACCTATCGTGTTCGGTCGGATGAATAAATAAATCGGAGGTCAAATCGGTCATTGAAAAAATATGATGATATTCAAATAAATTTAATTTTTAAAAAAATTAAATAACCTATTTTATTGCTATTTCAACACAATTTTTCATTGAAAATTTATGAAATTAAAATAAGCTAAACCCTAATATTAGTACTACATATACCTTGTATATAATATTTCGACCTGTTTTTCTAGACTTTACATAACACTTAAAGATTTGATAATGTTTTTTGTAAATCTTGTAAACGATTGACGCTAAGTATATCTAAACCTGTCATAAAAAACAAGAGCATTTAAATATCCTCTTCGAGAAAATAATAATGAAAACTATGTAATAAATGTGCACATATTATGAATGACTTTTTTGTATTTAATCGTAATTATATAATTCATGATATGAATAATATGAATGATAATTTCAAGTTTGCAAAGTGAGCACAACTTGCGAAAAGCGCGCGCTTGTAATCAATGACGGCTCGGATTGGATGCCAACGAATTGGTAAACAAGTGGTGAGCGAATGGGCGTCGAGTGTTGTTATTGCAAAACAGGTCACAGACGTAGCTCTCAGTCGCGGATCACAGCTTCAAAACAACTTTATTACGGATTGAAAGACTGAAAGAGTTGGCGTTCAATATATCGGCGAATAATGCCATTTGCTTGCTGTTGGGCTTGAGTTTGGGTGCACTCAACGCAAGAGTGGCCCCACTTATAGGGCATCGCATCGCTTACTGTCGAGCATGACGTCCAGGAAGAGCTCACCGAAGACGGTGACCGACGGCTCGCTCGAACTCGCGGCCGACGTGAAGAAAGTGGGTTTCATGAAGAAACTAAAGGTGAGCTCAACTATGTATCGCATGTATTCAATCAATATGTGCCTCAAATATGTGTCACTCGTGTACGCCTCGGCTTTACCTCAATTCAAACATAAACTTATTCATGTTATTATTCGTGTTCTCCTTTTCAAGACTATGAAGAAGAAGTTCTTCGTGTTGAGAGAGGCCAACGAAGAGATGGGCGCGCGTCTCGAGTATTACGACAACGAAAAAAAATTTAAGAACGGTTTGTCGGCAGCGAAACGATCGATACTTCTGGAGAGCTGTTTCAGCATTAATCGCAAACTGGACGCCAAACACAAGTACGCGTTCGCGCTCTACACCAGAGACGAGTGTTTCGCTGTCGTCGTCGACGACGAGAATCTCGTCAATCAATGGTTGGAGGCGTTGATTGAATTGCACGCCAAGTCTGTGAACAGCGATGTTCAAAATATTACTTATGGTAAGCTTAGGCTCATTGTTGTTGAAGTGAATAATAGTAGTTTGATTCGCCTGTGAGATCATGTCTGGCAAATTCATGTGAACAAAAACGGTTTGGGACAGACTCGCAACATGACTGGCGTTTGGCGTCTCTGTCTGAACGCCAACACCCTATATATTGTTAAAGTTGACCCGCAAGTCGAGTCTCCCGATGTCTATGAATTTCCGCTGATAAGCATCCGCAGGTGCGGACACACGGCGAGCACATTCTTCATCGAATTGGGCCGATCGTCAAGTATAGGTCCGGGAGAGCTATGGATTCAGGCCGAGGACTCCACTATTGCCCAGAATATGCACGAAGTCATACTAAATGCGATGAAATCGTCAAAAAATCACGAAGAGTTTGGTCCGTCGCCGAGACCTCGAAGCGCCTCCACATCGACCAGTGATAAGCCTATATCTTCGCGACGCCATCAGACGCCTTCATCTCTGGCCAATCAAAGCGTACTGCCTTTGGGAAACTCGGCGTCCATTTATTGTTCGACAAATACATCGGCAGTTTTCACTCCCTGTCAGAACAGTTCGATTCGCGAAAGATGTGATAGTATGCCTTCGAGGTCTCGTACTTCAAGCGAGAATGAAAGCACACACGACTCTCGTCACTGGCCTTCACTCCATCACCACAACGGCGACCGATTTCATTCTGGCCTTTTCGGAAGAACTTTATCCTACTCTCCGCCCTCAAACAACCCCTTAAGGTTTCTTGTATTCAATTAATCAAGCATTTTTTATGATTATATAATTGTTGATACATAAAACAATGAAAACAATGCTAACATAATTGTTTATTTGAATTTAGTCCCAGTTCTGGCGCGTGTTCGACCGACAGTGTTGTCAGCTCAATATCGATTGAAGACTGCGATAGCAGTTATTTAACAGAACATCATCTCAATATTCATAACAGCTTAATGCCATCGGAGCCGCCAATCACTGAGGAGGAGACCGTTCCTGACGATTATTTATTAATGGAGCCTAAAAGTATTGTGTCGAGTTCTCAGAGTATGAGATCTCAGCTGAATTTAACATTCTCTACAAACACATCGAACACATCGCTGGTCGCGTCTAATGCTGACGACAGGTCTTCGGCTGAAGATTATTTAAAAATGAAAAAGAAAGAGGTTTGTTTCGCATGTCTTATGATTAACTTATTCAACAACTATAGAACTGATAGGAATAATAGTGTTTTTAGTACTTATTATAAATAAAGGAAGTTTTCTATTGTCGATTAACAATAACAGACTGACAGCTATTCAGCTTTTTTTAAAATTTCATATCAAAATCAAGCTCAACACAACTTAGCCTTCACTGATTTCTTTTTCAACAACAATAATTTAATATTGTTGAGCTCGTATAAGTGATAGGCTGCGACTCGACTCTCACTTGTTTTCGAGGTTAGATTCCCTTTACTTGAGTTCAGCCTTGGTTTACTTACCGGTATCATAATTTGTACTGCAAAAGTCGTTTGTAATTATTAAAACTGTTATATAATACTTTTGTAGTAAATTAGAAATGCGGCATAAGTTGTGTTTAAACAATCGAATGTATTAATTGAAGAATAGGCAGAATTAGGTTTTATTTCGCGAATCACTTTCACTGTGTTAGCAATTCTGAAATTGATACTGAAAACGAGTCGATACTGATAGTATCAAAGTCAAACTGCATTTATATTTGAGATAAATTATGATTTCATAACAAATTTCAATTATAGTAAATTATAACAATTATAAAAGTAGTTAAAGTAAAATATTAGAACTTAAAAATATAATTAACAAAATTAAAATCACAGCAATTATAAATTTGATTATAATACAGAGTAAATAATGTACAGAAAATAACATAACAATAACATAAGACTTTGCATAATTCAATTTTTCTCAACTTACTCTACTTTCGTCTATCAAATAGGAAAAAAAGAAATAATTTCTATTTAATTTTTAATATTTGCATTATAATTGCAAAATCATAAAAATGTTAGACTTATCGTTAAATTGGGTCGCATTGCATTGTAAGTCATATAAATACTAACTTAAGTATGCATATTAATATTTTCAGTAATTTGAGTATTTTTTAAAAATTAACTCAGGGAAGCACTTAAGCTTATTCAAGCATTTAGTTAGAGATTGTAATTATTAGCCCACAATAATAACTTTTAATAACAGTATATTTAAGAAGTAAATTTCTTAGCTTTTCTTGAATTAGATTGATTTTTATTTGTTTTACAATAATTAAAATGTATTTAAATTATACTTTACAGTAATTATAAGAAATCTGGTTTTTTATACTTAATTATTAAATTACAAATACAATTAATTAAATTTGAAATTAATTATTTTAGAATAATATTGTTCATAATGACGCACTAAAAGAAAATGTTAGTCCGTATATGTCAATGAGTCCGGTGGCCAGCAATGAAACTGATAGCCTTAGTCGAAGATCGAGCTGTTTGGAAAGAAATCTAAACAATGATAACAGTTCGTCGGAATACATGTCTATGACATCTGGACTTGAAGTGAATACAGAGCTGAGCGACGAATATTTAAATATGGCGCCGCTATCAGCATCACTGCCTCGAAGTTCAAATTATCTAAATGATGGCTTACCAGTTGAGAAGGCCTTTGTTCACGAAGAGTTTCATCTCGAAAAAGTTAAATCATATTTTTCGCCGTCTGAAGATTCACTCGATTATATCAAACCTGTGAGAGCGTATTCAATTGGAAGTCGACCTCAACTCAAACCTTCGAATAGCATCGCATCGGTAATGCGAGCCAATGCCAGATCCAGACAATCATCAAAGTCGGGAACACTCACGCCTGAAAATGAGGCCGAAATTCGCGGCCGAGCTTTTTCTATGGGCAGTCAAGAAAACTCCAACGAAAAAAGAATCGCAGCGAAGAAAAATGCGTTAATCGAATCTCAATTGGGAGCTCCGAATAAGCCCATCGAAGAAGTGGCTAAAGGGTCAAAGAAGGCGTCGAGCGCTCCGATCATATCGATGGCTCAGCCGAGAATGAGAAGCGCCACAGTTGGCAGTCGACCCATCATTAATAAATCGGCTCTCAATAAGAAATCAAGCGATTCCGATCTAATGGAAATCGATTACACCAAATCTATGCAGTCGAAAATTTACAAAGAAAAGCTTAACGAAGACAAACTTAAACGCTATCCAGTGGGACAAAGACAGCGATCCAATTCGCGATCGTCGACGTCTTCATCTGGAATTGGCTCCGGAAATATGACTTCCCCTTCTATAGCGTCATCGCTGAACGAATTGAAAGAGCACACCAGCAATGTATACGTTGCTCAGCCCAATAAGATGGTCAGCGAAGAGAGAGTCAGTTCCGATAAAGACATTTCAAATGATTACTTACAAGTAGTGATAAGTGCATCTAATCAGGAAATAAAACTGCATTCAATAGCGACGAATAGTACTTCGAATCAAATCGTCTCGAATCAATTATCTAATTCGGCCTCTATTTCCTCAGCAATCGCCACATCCAAGCAGCAAACAAAACCTAATAGTGAGACTCAGTCAGCTCAAACTCGCAACATTGCAGACGACAGCGGAGATTATGTATGTCTTAACATAAATTTTACCTCAAACGCTAACGTGCCTCATGGGTCCAGATATACGGTCAACAAAATTATATCGGAGACTATTCCAAATAAGATTAACACCACTATTTTAGCAAAAGAAATACCAATTCTTGTGCCTCAATACGAAAACGTAGAAATCGCTGGTAATAGTAATAATAGCAGCAGCAGTAGTAATAGCAGTAGTAGTCAGAGTGAAAATATATCCAAAGACCGACCAATTAGTTGTCATTTACCTGAATTTAAGAAACAAGCTTCTGTGCCAAACGCCATAAACCTCTCATCTCCAACACTAAATTTTCGCAAAATTTCGTGTCCATCAAATTTAAATCAAACATCTTTAAGTCCATTAATAAGTTATAAACGATTAACGGCTAACAATCAACAGGAGTGCGCGGAATCAAAACTATCTCCCGATCGGAATAGCAGTTCCAGCGAATTGGTTAATACAGAAGAGCTGAAAAGTTTTCAACCAATTTCATCACTGAAGTCGGGAAATGTGTACGAAAATGTATCGCTAGGATCGGGTTCTCTATCGTCATCGAGGCCATCATCGGTGTCTTCGGAGCGGGAGTTAAACTACGCCTCACTTGATTTGGCGCCGTGTAGTAGTGGTGGCGCTAACAGTCCGTCGATTACTAGCGAAGAACGCCTAAAGTCGTCGCGATCGATCAAATCGCCTCAACTGTCGTTGAGTGGCAACACTTCATCTTCATCTCTATGCGCGACACCCGTTTCTTCTTTATTGATTTGCGGCGGCAGTCAAGAGATAGTTTACGCTTTAGACGAGTCGAGTCCGTTATCGTACGCAGAGATTGATTTCAAGAAATCAGAGGGTTTGAAAAACACTACTTCGAGCGCGAGAAACTAAATAATATTTGTGAATACACCCAAACAACGAAAGTGGACTAGTCTTTCTAATTAATTTATTTTGATTTTTTCGAACACGAACGGCACTTCAAAACCCGGTGTATTACCGCCAAAATCAGTTCAGTCAGCAGTCATTTTTTTTGTTATTAATCAATTGTTGTTTATACTAGCGCTTTGTTATGTTTGTGTTATACTTAAAGCTTATATTTACATATTAATAGAGAGTGAATAAGAAAGCTCTTGTGTATTATAATATAATTATTGGCTCATAATAAAAACTTAGAATTGAAACATCTAAGGAGTCTTTATTACATTTTAAGATTTATTACATTTTTACAAAATGATATTTAATACAAAATGATATTTTTTACAAAATGATATTTCAAAATTAATAATATTTTTCATAAAATTAATGATATTTTAATAAAACTAATCAAATTTTTACAAAATCTTAGTGGTCGTCGTCTTCTTTGTGATCATTTTGCTACACTTTGGCCACCTTTTTGGGCGGCTCTGGTTCGTCGTCATCGGAAGAGAGACACTCGATTTCGTCAACTATTTCGTTGTCGACCGCGCTGTTAGTGGTTTTCTCGGCGAGCTTTACGCCGAGCAGTTGGGCCACCATCTGCTCGATTGCGGTCAAATGCTTGAGAACGTCGGCCATGAATTGGCTATCTTTGTTCTGGCGATTCAATTCGTTTCTCTGAATCTCGGCCACCACTGCGCCAAATCGGGGCGCGAACTGCTTCTCCAATAGCTGGCCCACCATTTTGCACACTTCGCCGGCGACGTCACGCCCGCAGTGATCGGCCAACACTTCGCCGAAATTGGCCAAAACTCGATCCACTCGAACGGTTAACTCGCGATGTTCGAAGTTGGGCGGCTTCAGCGCTGCGAAGGGCGGGCGCGCGGCGGTGGCCTCTCGTCCGCGTCCGGCACTGACCACACCTTTAGTCCACCAGAAGCCGGCCGTTCGCGCGCCCAAATTCTGCTGTTGAGCGGCCAACGGTGGCGGTCTCAGCGGCAGCAGTGTCGGCATCTGTATTGAGGCGGCCGACGACTCGATGGCGTGACTCGTGGCCCGACTCGCCGTCAGCTCTTCGTTGTGTGCGATGCGTTGCATCACTCGATTCGTGATATTATCACCAATTAAGCGATTCAGACTGGTGTTCACTACTCTAGACTCAGTCAGTTGTGCTTTAGTTCGCGCCATAATTCGATGTCGAAAGTGAATGTCAATTTCGAAATGAGCGGCAATGAGAGACGTGTGGATCGAGCGCTGTATTCGTGTCACAACTGTGTGTTAACTCGCTTTCAAATAACACGCTTTGGTTCGATCGAACGCTCTATTGGTCGAGCGTTTTGCGCGCTTTCGATAGCCAATCAAAGCGCACGATTACAGCTATGCCTCGATCGAGATGTGGAGCACTGGCGAGACATTGCGTTCGCTATATTCTCGAAATGCTTGTCATTTCGATTGAGTTTCGAAATGCGTGTTCGCTTGCGTTCGATTTTGAAATTTAGTTTAAAATTTATTTAATTGCATTAAAAATAATTAGTAAACAGATTTAATTACATGGTTATAGAGAAAAACTGAGTTAACTTGAAAACTATGAAAACTA
>JAQIYA010000003.1:0-72884 GCA_034699355.1 Microtritia minima | reverse complement strand
GCTAAATATCCCACAATCTCTAGAAATATAATGTAATTTTAATAAATATCGAAAGTGATGAAACTTCTTCGTTCAAGCAGTCAAATAACTGAAAAATCTCAAAAATCTGAAGAAATTAATGACTTCAAACAGAAGTAAATTTGAAAAGTAATGAGTTTAAATTAATCCACATTAGTGTAACTTAATTACACCTTTTTACATACTAGTCATCAATTTATACAATAATAGTACAGCTTATGCTGTACACGCTGTACTTTTTAATAGTTGAATAGTGTCCTAATAGGAGACTTCATGGTGTAGTGATTGAGTTCACATACAAGTGTACACCCATTTCTAATCTGATGTCGTTTTTGATGGTGAAATTCATCAATATTTGCATTTTATAAACCATTTGAATATCATTAAAATAACTCAAAACTTACAAAAGTAATTGAATTTATTAAATAAGTTTGTATAAAATCAAATAAAATTTTAAAGCTTGTACTCTATGTATTAAACTATCTCTATAGTGATCACTATCTCTATAGTGATTTATAATGCATTTGGTTGTTCACTATTAGGAGGATTTACTGTAATTATCACGCGCTCCAATTGCCAGTTAGAGGTTTGAAAGCTTTTTAATTAATATTAAAATCGAAATGTTGTTAATTGTAAGAATTGAAATTAAACGTTGCACTCATGTTCGCGTGTGTTACGTAACCTTAACCTCTCCCGCATTCCTTACCAAATGCAGAGACAATTTCAAGTGAACCAAATAACTGCTCAACTTTTTTCGAGTACGTTTTAATTAATGAATATCTGGAATAATGACTTTCGAGTTAACACCTTAATGTGTCAAAAGTTATATTTAGCTTTTTAAAGCTAAATAATACACATATTTATTTAAATTTTTCAATTTATTTGTATAGCAATTTATTATCAAATATTAAGGCTTTTAAAATTTGTGATTAAATTTCAAAATCACATATGAATTCGGAGTGTTTTAAAAATTGTTTAATACTGTATTAAATATATGATATGTGACTGGAATTTTATTTTATGAACTATACACCAGAAATCAATATTTTTTAAAAGTCAAATAATGATAATTTTATAATATAATATTTATAATGTTTATTTTAACATTTAATTTTAACATTTATTCAAAATGTCATTATTAGCTAATATTCACTTTTGACAAAAGTCATTGTCATAAAAATTTTCAGTTTGATATTGAAAGTCGATAAACTCGCAAATTAGACGAAATAATGTATTTTGTTATAGAAAAGTGTTATTTTTATATTTTATGTTTGAATCATGTCAAATGAAATAAAACATATATTTTTATATAAACTTTTTTCAGTTATAGATGTAATCATTTTATAGTAATAATATTTGACTTAAAATAATTTGATATTTTTAAAAATAATTTAATACTAAAATACAAAAATATTTCATTTGCAACTCGTGATAAAACTTTTTTTTTGAAAACTCATGAAAAATACTTTGTTTTTTTATATAAAAAAAAGTTAACTTAAATGATTAAAATTTAAATTTTAAACTTTGACTTTAGAAATATTACTTCAATAAAATGAAACTGTGAAACAACAAAGTTCGGGTCAAAGTTCAGCGATTTATCAAATATTTGCATCGATAAAGAAAGACTGACTCAAAACTCTTACATCAGCTATTAATACTTTAGACACAGATATTAGTGCATCACATCTATACAGTTGACTCTCAGAGATAAACAAACTTTGCTCTTATCTGCTAATTAGTGTCGTAGATATTCATACATTGTAGACAACAAATCCTATGCTTTCAAATAAAAGTGCTTAACTATGTATTAAATTTACTAAATTTAAAATCTGAACAATCAAACAGTTAAATATTAAATCAAATACATTGTAATAGTGAGGCATAACATAAATAACGGCAATCGCTTGTATGCGCGTATAATAATAGAGAGAGTCCACAAAAAACGCCGTCATTTGATAGTGAATAGCATTGAGTCCGCCATTTGTTTCTCTAATGCACTCTCAAATCGAAAACTGATGACGACTTTGAAGCGCACTTAAGGTCTCGACCGAACTGTTGGCCGAACAGCACAACAATGAAGATCGACAGAAGCAAATCGAAGAAGAGTTCCTCAGAAGTGGTAAGCGTTTCGCTCGATAGCACGCCTTCTCTGATCGCCGTTTGTTTAGTCGGCGAGAAAAATGAAAACTCACTCTTTGTTTACGACTAATATTTTTTCATTATTGTGTTTCTGTTATCACTTTCTCTGTCGGTCTCACAGCCAAGTGATTGCAAATCGCTGATCGAAAAGCTGAAGGCCTGCAATGAGCGCGAACTGCTGGACGAACTAAAGAAGATCAAGTCCTGGAACTGCGGAAAAGTGAGTGACGGACCGCTGACTGCCGTGTCTTTGATTGTTGTGCGCGAATAACTGATTAAATACTGTTTTGATCGGCAGTGCGAACTCTACCACTGGATCGACGTTCTCGATGTGTTCGACTCCATACTGGAGTCGTGCTGTCATCGCGACACAGACAAGCAGTGGTCGCTGCCGTTGGATCTTCCAAACAATGAACTCGTATGTCATCGCAATCGTAAACCGATTGCGCGATCGCTTATCGCAGCTCTTATCGCAGAACTTTAATTTTGTTTTCTTGTCTGAATTGTATTTCGATCTTAATAACGATTTTCTTTTTTCCGGTTCACAGCGAAAAGAGCTTCTTATGCACATAATTATGTTCACAGCTTTGCTAATCGAGCACAGCTTTTCTCGTCATCTCTACAACTCGATGGAGGTTTGAATGACTCCTCATTTTTATTATTTAAAAAATACTTAAACAATGAAAATCTATTGCAGCATTTAATCACACTATTGTCGTCAAGCGATATGCAAGTGGTTTTAGCTGTACTCAACTTACTGTACGTGTTTAGCAAGAGATCTAATTTTATATCGAGAATAAGTACCGAAAAGCGTCAGTCGCTGCTTACCAGACTTACATATCTCGCTGAGGTTTGTCACCATTTTTATTATCATTAATATAAGCGATGGCATCGTTATTATGTTTGATTTAAAAAATATTTATTTCAAAAAATTTCTAAAAACGATGCGAAAGCAAATTCAGTCAGAGTTTGGCACGTTTACTGAACTCGAAATGTTTGGCTTAAATGACTTAACTTACTCTAACAAATGTTTTTCTCTCTTTTAATTTGTCTCAATTGAAATGCGGTTCAGAATTGGGGCGGAAAGGAGAACGGTTTCGGACTCGCCGAGTGCTGTCAGACTTTGCCGCTCTCGTCATTCCCCGCCAGCGCCACAACACTTCATTTCGAATACTATTGCGACGATTTGGCCAACAAGAAAGTCAACACTCTTAGCGTCATTCATATCGATAGTATCGATCAAATAGACAAACCATTAGCTCAGATCATGGAGGAGATGATCGACACCTATAAAATTCCAGTCGATAAGCAAATGCTTTTGTTCACTCATTTACGACTCGCTCAAAGTTTCTCCAATTATAAAAAAAGACTTCAGTGCGTTCAGGCGAGACTTCAAGCCTTATCTATAATTGGTGTGTTTTTTACTACTTTTGTGCGCTTATTTTAAATTAAGTTAGTGTTTAAATTGATTGCAAACTTTTCTGCAGTTTACTGTCAAGCGATGTCGTTACAAGAAAATGCTACGTCACTCCTCTATAATGGACTCATTGAAGAACTTGTAGATGTGTTAGAATTAAACGATAATAAACTAATTGTAAGTACCCTTATTGGACTGAAAATTAACATTGTTTTAAAAATTAAATATTTACAAAAAAATTTAATTAGGAAATCAAAGCCGCGTCTCTGCGGACATTAACATCAATTATTCATTTGGACCGAAATTCAAAGTAAGAATTGAAATAAAAGCCATATATGTGCAGTTATTAAATTTTATTTTGTCTATGATTACAACCAGACTGAATGTGATTATCGACGTGACGGGCGCGTCTTCATATCACGGCTTTTTACCGGTTTTGGTCAGGAGTTGCATTCAGGCGTTAATCGACGGCAACACTGATTTATTTCCGCTACCATTCGCGACCGCTCTATTCTCGTTTCTTTACCATTTGGCCAGCTATGAAAATGGTGGCGTAAAAATTGATTGACGAAATGAAAGTATATTGAAATTTAATTTTGTTTAACACTTGATTTGTCAGGAGGCGAAGCGTTAGTGCAGTGCGGAATGATGGAGTCGCTCCTTAAGGTTATTAACTGGAAGGGAACCGAATCGGAACACATAACCGTTAGTTTTTATTACTCTACACTTAATTTATTTATTTTTTTTATGTTGGATTTCAAATTTAATTAAACCAATTTTTTGCTTTCGCCGATTACGTTTAAAATATATTAAAATTATTTTCGGAATTTTTTTGTTGCAGTTCGTCACTCGAGCTGTAAGAGTCATTGATCTCATTACTAATTTGGATATGACAGCCTTTCAGTCGCATTCTGGTCTCAATACTTTTGTTCAGCGTTTAGAGGTATTATTGTTGATATCGAGTTAATAAACGATATTTCAATATTAAATCTTTTTTCACAACAATTTCAAAATTAGTACGAAGTAGACATTTGTCGCATTGAACAGCCATTCATCATCGAAGTCGCGACCAAATGTGAAAAAAGTGATTCAATTACGGGCATCGATCAGCCCATAAGCTCGACGAGTGGTGTGACGCCGATGGAAGTCGATCAGCAAACTCATAGCGAGCCCTCATCTTCCGTGGCCTTAACCCTAAATGAGTTTTCGCCCAACAAAGATCTCCAGTGCTATCCGCAGAGGGCGGCTCTACTCAAATCGATGTTGAATTTCCTCAAGAAAGCCATTCAAGATCCGGCGTTTTCGGATGGAATACGACACCGTTAGTGACGGCGATAATAATTAGAGAACAATTTTCTATTATAAATATATTTTATTTTTCTTTACTACAGTAATGTACGGCAATCTTCCGCGATCGTTGAGGCATATTATTAGTAACGCCGAGTATTACGGACCGTCACTCTTCTTACTCGCCACCGATGTTGTGACTGTTTACGTCTTTCAGGAGCCGTCGCTCTTATCCTCGCTTCAGGAGAGCGGTCTCACAGACGTCGTGCTCAACGCATTGCTCGTCAAAGAAGTAGTTTCGTAACGCGTTCAATGATAACGAGTCTAACTGTCTTTTTAACTCAACGATTAGGTTCCCGCCACACGCGAAGTGCTCGCATCGCTGCCAAACGTGTTCAGTGCCCTCTGTCTCAACAATAAAGGCTTAGAGGCGTTCGTGGCGTGTAAGCCGTTTGAACGACTGTTTAAAGTGCTTCTCTCGCCCGACTATTTGCCGGCAATGAGAAGACGCCGCAGTAGTGACCCGATGGGCGACACCGCCTCTAATCTCGGCAACGCTATGGACGAGTTGATGCGTCATCAGCCGAGCCTTCGAACCGACGCCACCGCTGCTATCATTAAAGTAATATAACATACGTTTATTTTATTTAATAGATATTTAATCAATGCATACTTATTTTTTGGCAAACAGTTACTCGAAGAATTGTGCGCTTTAGGCACTGATCCCAACTATGTTTGCTCCAAACCGTCCGCGAAGACCACAGAGTCGAACGGCTCGAGCGTTAACGATATCGGTCGCGCTAATACGGCGCCAGTCGGTAACGAAGCCGGTTCTTCGGACGAAGAGGAGGACGAAGACGATGACGCGACTGCGGCCGCCACTGCGCTGACGCTGAAGTCGACCACTAGTGATGCAAAAACACCGGTTCCACTCGTAGATTATATTTTGAATGTGGTATGCATTTGAGTCGCACGTATTAAACATATCTATATTAATCAATTGAATAAATATTTAGATGAGATTTGTAGACGCAATATTAAGCAACAATTCGACGGACGATCACTGCCGAGAGTTTGTCAAACAAAACGGTTTAAAACCGCTTCTAAACATTCTGCAATTGCCTAATCTTCCCATTGATTTTCCGATGTCTCCGGCATGCCTTTCGGTCGCGAGTGTATGTAAATCTATTTTGGTGAGTAAACATCTTTTTCAAATAATAAAATTTATTAAGTTAAACATTAAAAATTTAATTTTTTCTAACCATTAATCTTAAAAACAGAATTTAGCCCACGAGCGACAAGTGTTGAGTTTAGGTCTGGATTCTCTAAATAAAGTATTAGTAAAGTTGGACTTACTTCACCGACCGCTCGACCCTCCCGGCGGTAGTGTTCTATTGGAGGAATTAGTGTTGGCGTCTGTGAACAACTCGACAGTTAGCGATCCGTTTCAATCATCGTTAGCCACACCTCTGTTGCATTCGATGTCTGCAGCGCACGCTTACATTCTAATGTTTGTGCACGTCTGCCGTACCGGACAGAGTGATATTCGCAATCTTTCGATCACCCACTGGGGCGCCAAATTGGGTCTCAGCGTACTCCAGGGTTTGAGCCGTCTCTACACTTCGCTGGTCTGGGAGAGTACTGTACTCTTAGCGCTGTGTTCTGAGGCGTCGGCGAACGCCAACTGGCAGTTCGGTCGACATCAGTTGGAACGGCTCACGAGTGCACTCAATCTGAACGATACCGAAGCCATTGATGGCGCCATTAGTGAGCAATTAAATTCGGCCACCAGTATGGAAGTCGATGAGTCGACGAGTGATAATAATAGTCAGGATTTAACAAAGAAAAAGAAGAGCGCTTCGAATGGCAGCTCACAAATTGCGACGACGACGACGACAACAACCAAAATGACTGCTCAGATGAAACAAATCAAGCCTTTGCTGACAAGTGCTTCACGACTCGGCAGAGCTCTCGCTGAGCTCTTTGGACTTCTAGTTAAGGTTGGTTTTTGGTTTGCTATAATGGCAAAGTTTTTTTTTGAGAGATTATAGTTTATATGTATTTATAGTTATGCGTTGGATCGCCGATTAGACACCGGCGAAGCCATCATAACGTTCAAAATCAACCTCTAGTGCCTTCAAGTTCTGCTCGAAACGTCGCCAAATCGCTGACAAAATTACTCGCAAGTGGTCTTTCATGGCAGCCTCCATCGACATCACCGATTCCTAAATTTAGGTAATTATAAAATTACAGACCTGTAAATTTATTTGATAAGTAAGAGAAAGCATTTTTTATGGTATCTGCTTATATTTGATGTTATAATCCTGTATAAGTTCGAAAAAATGCGAAATCGAAGCAATTGAATGCATCGTTACTTAATATTATCATATTCTTAATATTGAAGTTGGTTTTACCGAAATTGCAACAATAATCGTATTGTTTTCAATAGGTTAACGTTTTATATCTGCTCAGTCGGTTTCACTTCTCCGATGCTTTTTGACGAACGTAAACATCCCTATCATCTCATGCTTCAAAAATTTGTAATTTGCGGCGGACAGGACGCCTTTTTTGAGTAGGTTTTGTTTGTTTTTCAAGAAAAATAAAATATCATTATTGAGTTGAATTGATTTTGAAATTGCATTTAACAGTACATTTAAGTGGGCGATAACACAAGACGGTAAAGTGCCTTTAAAGGAGGGTCTCGAACATCCGGAACTGCCAGAAGGCGCGGGAGAGTTTCTCGACTCGTGGCTCATGCTTCTCGAGAAAATGGTTAATCCGCGAATGGTGTTGGATTCGCCGCACACTATGCCAAGCAAGTCGACTCAACCCGATTTCGTACCTTTCGATCCCATTCAATACCTGATTCGAACTCATAGAGTAAGTCATTGAGAAAAACTTATTTACTCATTTTTTACACGTTTTCTTTTCCAATCGTAGCGAGCCTTTGAATGTATAATGCATTTATGGGACAAAAAGCCACTAAAAGTTTATGGCGAACGTATGTCTGAATCGATTCTCGCTATTCTATGTCACCTCTTGAAAGGCGAGGCCATCATTCAGGAAAAGTTGTCCAAAGAGAAAGATGTTGAAGTGGCGGCCGCGCCCTCCACATCAGTAACCGCGCCAAACAACACCACCGCCCCCACCAATCCGGTGGCCGTTACGGCTTCAACCAATCGTACCGCCGCTCAGCGGCGAACCGAATTAGACGAGCAGGGAATCAATTCGGATCATCTCCAACAGCTCATGGACATGGGTTTCGCTCGCGAACTGGCTCTCGACGCGCTCATGCAGACGAACACTGTAGAACAGGCCACCGATTACCTGCTCAGCCATCCCGGACCGATGCGACACGCGACTGGACTGTCGTCCGACTGGGAGATGTCCGAAGAGGACCAAATGATGAGAGCGATCGCGATGTCGTTGGGCGAGAACATCGCCATCAACGACGAGGAGAGTGAAAATCCTGCCTCATCTGAGACCGCGAACGAGCCGAAAATGGTGAACGAAGAGCCTATTCCTAAGGATTCGATGGATGGCTTCACGAAAGACATACTATCCGGTTGTTTGTCGCTGTTGGACACTTTGCCGGACACGGTTTATCGTATTTGCGATCTACTGCTGGCCGTCGCGCAGCGTAACGGAGAAAAATGGTGCGCAGATATGATTATGAAATTATTGCAGGAAATTTATGCCAACATCGCTAAACTCATGGAAAGTACGAATTATATGCGCGGAATCGACAAACGAACTGTCACTGAATGGGCGTCACAAGTGGCCCAAATTCCTGAGGCGTCCAAAGCGGCCACAAGAATACATTTATATACTCTATTGTTCGAGGAAATGCGCATTCAATGTGCGACTATATTTTCGAAGCTGTCCATCATTGACGATATGGTTCATCTGCTCGAAAATGCGCAAAACTTGTTGACTTTAGTCGCCAATAATAATAAAAACAATGTCATAACTCCTAAATGGTTGGCACCGCTCATACTTCTCATCGATCTGTACGACAAAGCGGCGGTCGCGTCCTCGCGAAAGGCGCCACTTCTTGCCGCCAATAAGCGTCAATGGAAGTGGTTTGACGACCGAACCGGTCGCTGGTCGGCATACGTGGCCGCCAACAACAAAGCCATTGATGACGCCTATAAAAATGGCGAACAAATCATACGATTCTCTGCGGGTCGACGTCGGTATACCGTCCAGTTGAGCACAATGGTTCAGATCAATGAGGAAACGGGTAACTGGAGGCCAATCATGTTTGTCATCGATGATAATAACAAGACGCCAACAGCTGTTGAGGGCGAAGAAAGCGCCGACAAAACAAATACAAGCGATAAAATAGTGCCCGGACTCGAGCTTCGACACAGCCATTCATTGATCGCCACTTTAGTTGGTCTGATCAACATTCCCGTAGAGGCGGACACACTTCACGCTGTGATGAGACTGTGCTTACGTTTGACTCGAGACTACGAGATTGCGGCCCAATTCGCCGAATTGGGTGGCGTGCGAGCCATTCTCCAGTTGACTCAGGCGTCCGCGTTCACCGGCTTCACATCGCTGGCGACGCTCATCATCCGACACGTTCTGGAAGAGCCGACAACTCTGCGCCAGACTATGGAAAAAGTGATACGAATGCAATCACACCACTCGCCGGTGAGCTGCAAAGAAATGCATTACATAATGCGAGTGCTCGGACCGGCCGCCTGTCGTAACGGCTCCATGTTTGTCGATGTGGCCAAATCGGTGCTGCGAATCAATTTGCTGCCGATGCCGAAACGAGAAGAGGAGGACCCGCGAGCCATAACCGCCAATTCGATTCAGTTTTTGAAAGTACTGCCCGGAAAACAGCAAACCGACGGTCCCGTACCTACAGTGGACATAACTCGAACTGTTATTTGCCAACTTCTCAATGCGCTGACAGTTAAGGCGAATAATGCGAGCCCTGAAGAGTCTACAACTCAAACACCTAATGCTACCACTGCTTCAAGCTCGACCACTGAAAATCAATCAAACATGAATAGAGTGATGTCGTCTTCAGATATTTTACAGGCGGACGACACCGACGAGACAACCATTGACGAGCCGACCGCTGCCAACGACGCACAGAAGGCCAGCACTTCGACCGCTGACGACGACATCAATAATAAGAAAAACCGAATTTTGCTGACGCAGTCGTCTATATTGCGCTTATTAGCAGAACTGACGCGATCCTATAATGTGGCCGCGAAACTGATATGCGATCACATGTTTTCAAGTGGTGAGACAGTAGTTAATTTTATTGCATTTAATAATAATTGGAGAATTAATTTTAAATTAGATTTAAAATGTTAGAAAACTCAAATTGATTTTACTATTTCATTGAAATATCAGGTCAATCAGAATTAATCACCGAAGAGTGCACAGCCTTGTCATTCATTCTCGACAGTCTTCTACCGCCAACGCAGACAATCGGAGACCGCGATTGTCCGGCACTGTCACGCGTCTTGTTTGCCGCGCTCGCATCGGCGACTCATACGCCCGAAATTCAACAAAGTTTAGTAAACGAAGTAAAAACAGCGCTTCACCGCGCGCTCCAACTAAGCGAGTCGAACGAGAAACACGCCCGCATACAGGCTCTCACTTCGTTGATCAGCACAATGATCGAGTCCTGTCCCGCGCCCGCAAACAATTCGGCGGCACAGCAGAGCTCGCAGAACTCGCTGCGAAGTCAGACTAGTTTGATGAATGGTATCGTAAAGAATCTGTTACGGCGCGGACTCGTCACAGATTTGGCGCGTGTCACGCATTCGCTCGATCTTTCGTCGCCAAATATGGCTCAAACAGTGAATGCAACCTTAAAACCTTTGGAGACTTTGTCCAGAATTGTAAATATTCCGCCACAGATGGCTATTAAAAGTGGAAAACCTTTGTTCAAACCCGAAACATCATCGGTTAATCCCGAAGCCATGGAGGAAGACGTGACCACAACCGCGAATCCACAAGTGGTTAACATTAGTCAAACAAATCAGATCGAGTTAATGAACGAAACGCCAAGCGTTACCATCGATGGCGAAGATTTTGTGGCGTTAACTCAAGAAACGAATAACTCTGACGCGAACGCATTTGTCTCCTCCGGTATCGCTGTGGACGACAATACAGATAATGACGCTTACGTTTTGGAAGGCGTGTCGTATGAACAGTACGGCGATAGCCATCATCCCAGAAGCGGTACATTCGGTTCTGAAGAAATCAGAACCGATGACGACGACGAGGACCATCAGGCAGAGATTGAACACGTGGATCACGAAACCGAAGAGACCGAACAGCACGACAACGTAGTGAACTCGAACGGCGCCGATTCGGAGAGCGGCGATGAGTCGCAGAGCGATGAAGACGACGACGACGACGATGACGGTAGCGGTCCCGACGAAGAGAGGGATGACGACGATGACGATGACGACGACGACGATGACGAGCATATCGATGACGATGACGACGATGACGACGCCGAAGATGACGAGGCGAGCGGTTATGTCGATCACGACGAAATAGGAGACGCGCTCTTTCGCTATCAGGATCGCGACGACGGTCTTGTGTTCGATCTCGAGGACATGTTTCCGTCGTCTGTGCTGCACGTCGGCGATCGCCTCTCGACTCTGTTGCCCATACTCGGCGACGAACACACGAACGGCACGGACACCGCTCAGCCCACTGTTCCTCCAGCGCCGGGAAACGTGTCCATATCTCATCCGCTATTAGTACGACAGGGAGACGTCGCGAGCGCTTCAGTTTTGTCGCACGCTGTCAACACAACCGCGTCGTCGACGGGAATACTAGCGAGTCGTTCGCATCGAAGCGGTCGACAACGCATATACAGGCCTTCGTTGGGCGCGAGTGCCGCCAATCACCACAGTTGGCACATACCCGGCGGAACGCGACACCCGAATCCGCCCGCCATTCTTCAGCGTCTGCTCGGCCCGAACACAGCTCAGGACATACTACAACTGACGTCCACCGGTCTCGGCTCGGCGTCAGCGCCCGCTCAGGTCATACTTACCAGCAATGATTTCCATATACTCGCCACTGACGACGAATTATTTGAGCTCCAAAATCCGAGTAGCTTTATATCTGGCAATTCGACGTCAACGCTCGGTTCGGTGCCATCGGCTATGCTTCGTTGGACTGAAGAGTCTCGCGTACTGGACGGCGATTCACTGCACGATTGTGTTGCGCTAATTAAACGAGACATAATCGAGTGCTTAGAAAAGTTTAGAGACGACGATCTGGCAGAGCGTCGCGAGAAGAAGAAGAAAGAAGAGGAGGCGAAGAAAGCGAACGAACCCGAACAGGCAAAGACCTCGAATGAAACCAAATTAGAAAGCGAACAACAGGTGGATATTAATACCGAAAGATTAGCCGCTTCTATAGTGGAACAGGTTTTGGGTCCGGCCATTCAGAGTTCGGCGATGAGGAGCGATACGGACACCCAAAGCAGCGCATCGTCCGCTGTCTTAATGGAGGTGACAGAAGCGAACAATAGTAATGACATTAATAGTGTACAAAGTGATAATGAAGTGAGCGAAATGATATGCACTGAATCGCAAGTGATGGCCGAAAGGCAGGTCGAAATGGAAGTGAACGGTGTCTCGCAAGACGGCCACGAACTCGATTCGCCACTTCGAATACCACCGCCACCACCCGTTTCGCCTCCTTTGCCGGCGTCCGACGTATTGTCGCCGCTGTTAGACGACGATTCTCGACGCCCGCCGCCACCCGAGCGGCGCGAAAGCGACGAACTCGGAAATGCCATTACGCCAGAAGATCTTTCGACCATAACGAACACTAGCAGTGAAGGCGTAAACATTGCCGTTAACGACGAGCCGCTTATTTCGGGAATATCGTTGGTGACGACCCCCACTCCAGAAGCGAGTAGTGTTGTTGAAGTGCAGACCAACGACGACGCGAGTGTTACCAATACTAATCAACACAATCTGCCGAATGTTAACTCATTGAGCGAATTCTCAAACATCTTAGGAGGTATTTATGGATCAAATTAAGATCACTAAAATTGAGAACAGGAATTATTTCAGTCTTTAAAATAAAACATCATTTAAAGTTCTAACACTTTCTTTTATAATACAAATACAAAACAAGTTTATACGTATTTTATAATTTTCTAAAAAAATCAATTCAGTTTTGCACGAGAAGGGAATGAGTAAAAAAAACACTATATTTTTACTTATTTTATTTAAAAGCGTGCATAAAGTAATAGTTGTCGAGACTGGCTTGACTTAACTGAATATTGTTTGTCATGATTCTATTCAAATTAACTAACAAATGCACTTAAATGTTTTAAATAGACCTTGAAATCCCAGCAGGCGTTGACCCATCATTTTTGGCAGCTCTACCCGAGAATATTCGACAAGAAGTGATAGCCGAACAGTTAAGACTGCAGCGAATACAACAGCAGCGCACCACAAGTGGCGCGCCGTCGGCTCAGTCGAGCAGCAGTGCCACCGCTAACTCCACTTTCACTGAAGTGAATCCAGAATTTTTAGCAGCTCTGCCGCCAAATATACAGGAAGAAGTGTTGGCTCAACAGAGAGCTGAACAGCAACGACTGGCCGCTCAAAATTCAAATCCAGAGACACCTGTGGACGCGGGAAGTTTCATACAAACGTTACCGCCGGGTCTGCGGCGTCAGGTATTAGCCGATATGGACGACAGTCAGCTTTCGCTGTTGCCCTCGGAGTTGGCGACTGAGGCGCAAGCGTTGAGACAGGAGTTGGAGGCTAGACATCGACAAATTCAAGAGCGATTTTTCTCTAGTCATGCCGGAACTGCATTATCGCGAATACTTCGCAGCGCAGGTTTGATTTTGTTTTCCTTATTTGATTATTAACACATTTTTAAATGTTTGTGATTAAAATTTGAAAAATAATCTATTTTTATCTTTATTTAAATTTGCTAATAAAATATTATTTTGTTAGCGTCGGGTCGTATGGGAACGCGATACACAATACATACGGTACCGCCCGGTCAGTGGCCGTGGAATATCTCGACGTCGCGATCCGGCACTGGCGGAAGTAATCTGAACGCCAGCTCAAGCGTTAACGCACACAGGCCTACATTTACGAGCAGCCGATTTCGCGGCCGTCAACTGCTGGACAACGAGGCGCTCTCCTGTCTATTGATACTGCTGTTCGTCGAGGAGCCTAAACTCAACACAATTCGCTTGCATCGAGTGCTGCGAAATCTGTGTTATCACATCCCGACTCGCCAGTGGGTCATACAGTCACTGTTGGCCATTATGGAGAAAACGAAAGAGTCGAAAGAGATGGCCGGCGATCTCAGACCGCGTAAAGGAAGTAACGCTAGCGTAACACCAAATCACAAGTGAGTGCGCTTTTTAGCTGCTGTTTAGATTGTGAGACGCCCTATGATTAGAAACGCGAACTGATTTACGAGGGATTCGTCGCCTTTCGATGGCATTCTTTCGAGAGTGCTGTTTGAAGGCGACGGATATTGGCTCTACTAAGATGTCTTAAAAGATTATGAGATCTGATGGGCTCTAAATATATTTATTGTGCATTAAAATTAGTATTGATTTAAATTATTATTTATGAGAAATTTAATATTATTTAACAGAGCGTCGAGTCATCCGCAGGCGTCGTGGCTGTCAATCAGTTTAGACGCGGCTCTCGGCTGTCGGACTAACGTGTTTCAAATCTATCGAAGCGGCACCTCATCAGCCAAAAAGAGCGGCGCTTGCAATCAACCGCTGAACACCATCACAATTCATTCTCAGGCGTCGCCTCTCGTCTGTCGTCACGTTCTCGACACCCTTATAGCTCTCGCGAAATCGTTTCCCAATCATTTCCTGCCAGACGTTCATCAGTCTAGTGTCAAAGAGGACAGCACTTTGTTAGGCTCGCAAACAACGCCGAGTCAGTCATCGTCTAAGGGACCCACAGATTTTTGGGAGGTATTGGTTAAGCTCGATATCATGAGCAACAATCGAAAAGGAAAAAGTGCTTTAAAAGCTCAAAGTAAGTATTAAATCGTTTTAGCTGTTTGGATCACTCTAACGACAGTGTGAATGACAATCTTTACTATCATTTAGGTTCAAATTTAATGTGGAGTACGCCAACGTCGACGAGCGACTGTACCGAACAGGGTGTGAATGTGGTCGAGCCGTCGCCGATGTCTAACATAATTAGCCTTCTTTCGCATCCAGTAATTAAACGAAGCTCAATGCTTACCGATCGTCTTCTTCGTCTTTTAGCGCTCATATCGTTAGCGCTGCCATCGACCGAACTGCCGACTACTACTACTACTACCACAGCAGTTGTTCCTCAAGCATCGCAAACAACCCCACCATCACAACCAACACCAACTCCAGTCGTGGCCGAAGTGACCACAACTGAGAGCAGTAGTTCGCAACCACTGCCCGCAAGCAGTGAGACTAATAGAACGGACAATATTACAAGTAATGAACAAAATAAGTCATTTGTGTCTATAAACGACGGATCTCAAGGTAACGAAAAAATAATCGCCAGCGAAGATCAGCTCAAACTCGCGGTCGATGTTCTCACGTCGAAATCGTGCTCCGAAGAGGGCTTAGAAGACGCCACTGCCCTACTATTGAGATTATCGCGTAGCTGTTCGGCCACACGGACTGTCGTTCTTCGTCTGCTGTTGAACGGCGCTCGAGAACTCGGTCGAGTGGTGTGTCAGCACATCATGTCGTTGGTCGAAGAGTTACGGACGTTAAACGAGAAGAATAAGGACGCTCTCGACAGTGAAGGCCTGAGTCCGGAAAAAATTGGTAAAGGATTGATTCAGGACAGGTTCACCAACACTACTGTGGTGATCACTGCGCCCACAAACGTGAAGCACAACATCGCCGCTCGCGAAGTGCAGCTGCCGTCGATGTCGGCGTTGACCGCCAAAGCGTCGAGTCAATCATTCTTTCTACGAGTATTAAAAGTGATTATCCAATTGCGTGATTCGATTCGACTGCAGAAAAACAAGCGAAACAACGAGAGCGTCGCCACTATGGAAGTGGACGGTCAGGACGACAGTCTGAGCGCTGAACTGCATTTGGACGAGTTGTGGGAAACGCTCAGTGCTTGTCTGCTCGAGTTGGCCGACACGCCCGATCATCACGCCGTGCTTGTGCTCCAGCCGGCAGTGGAGGCGTTCTTCTTAGTACACGCCGCCGAGAAGGAGCCCAACCGTCGGCGCGATCATCGCAACGAAACTCGCGACCAACAACTGGCTCACATTAACCAAGACATCGCTCCGCTGTCGCCCCTTCCGGAGGCCTCTTCGGCGTCCGATGCCGGTACGGGCGGTTCGGTTGCGCTGACAGTCGACACCCAAAAGTTCCTCACTTTCGCCGAAACGCATCGAATAGTCTTGAATCAGATTCTGCGCCAGTCGTCGACACCGCTGGCCGACGGACCGTTCTCTGTGCTCGTCGATCACACTCGAGTGTTGGACTTCGACGTCAAACGGCGGTACTTTAGACAGGAATTGGAGAGATTAGACGACGGCGCGCGACGCGAAGATTTGGCGGTTCACGTGCGACGCGAACACGTGTTTGAAGACTCGTTCCGAGAGCTGCATCGACGCCCGTCTGAAGAGTGGAAGAATAGGTTTTACATCGTGTTCGAGGGCGAAGAGGGTCAGGACGCCGGCGGACTATTGCGCGAATGGTATACAATCATATCGAGAGAGATATTCAATCCGATGTACGCGCTGTTCACGACATCGCCCGGCGATCGCGTCACTTATATGATTAACTCGGCCTCTCATTGCAACTCAAATCATTTGAGTTACTTTAAGTTTGTGGGGCGAGTCATCGCTAAAGCTGTTTATGACAACAAACTTCTTGAATGCTATTTTACTCGCTCTTTCTATAAACACATATTGGGAAAGCTTGTAAAGTAAGTTAACGTTTTTAAAGTTATTTTTTAATCAATTTTGTTTCAGTAAATGCTATAATTTCGGTAAATTCTATTTAATCATTTAGATATACAGATATGGAAAGCGAAGACTACTCATTTTATCAGGGATTAGTGTTTCTATTGGATCACGACGTGAAAGAGTTGGGATACGAGCTGACGTTCAGCATCGAAATTCAGGAGTTCGGCGTCACCGAAGTGCGGGACCTGAAGCCGAACGGCCGCAACGTTGTGGTCACCGAAGAAGTGAAACACGAATACGTGCGTCTCGTGTGTCAGGAGAAGATGACGGGCGCGATACGCAAACAGCTGAACGCCTTTCTCGAAGGCTTCTACGAGATAATACCCAAACGACTCATCTCTATATTTAACGAACAGGAACTCGAGCTACTGATCTCCGGTTTGCCAAACGTCGACATCGACGACCTGAAAGCCAACACCGAGTACCACAAGTATCAGTCGAGTTCGCTGCAGATCCAGTGGTTCTGGCGAGCGCTGCGCTCGTTCGACCAGGCGGACAGAGCCAAGTTCTTGCAGTTCGTCACCGGCACCTCCAAAGTGCCGCTTCAGGGCTTCGCCGCTCTCGAGGGCATGAATGGCTCGCAGAAGTTTCAGATCCATCGCGACGACCGCTCAACCGATCGCCTGCCGTCTGCCCACACCTGGTAAGCGATTTGGGCCGCTCTTTATATGTGCCATTCAATCCAATGTTATGCTTAATGTTTTCACTTCTAACCCACAGTTTCAATCAACTGGATTTACCCGCTTATGAAACGTATGATAAGTTACGAGTTATGCTTCTGAAGGCCATTCAAGAGTGTTCGGAGGGCTTCGGATTTGCTTAAAGTTATGGATTTAAAAAAAGTTCGTGCTTTTTAGAATCAAATGGGCTGTGATTTCAATTAATAAAAAAATTCTATTTTCGATTAATAATTAAAAAAAAACAAAACAAAAGAGTTGTATAATAATATGAAACTGCATTGATATGTACTATATATAAATATATAGATGTTTCCATTACGCCGTTCGCGGAAACTTAATTTTCAAATGCAGATACTTTTTAGTTATTACATAAAACAATTGTAGCAAATGATACATTTTAAAATTCTCGCAAACAAAACTGTTCTGATTATTTGCAAAATATTGTCATTTAAATAATTTGAAATAATTTGTATAAAAAACCAGTTACTTATTAAATAAAAAAGTAAATGATATTTTATAAAAATTAGGAAATTTTTATTTCATTAACTATTAATTATTATTGATATACAAATGATGTTCACTAATGATTATCCACGTTGTCGTTCATCTCAATGTCTCGCTTCCCAAAGCGCTGTCGCTTTCACTGTCCGTCTCGCTATCGTCATCGGAATCGGTGTCATCGCTGGACTCTTCGACGACACCAACATCTCTATTCGTGTTACGAAACAGTTGATCATCTTTTTCATAGTTCGCAACGTTGTTAACAGTTTCTTTAAATGCTTCGGGCCTTTCAAGTAATTCAAATTACAGCAATTGAAACGTGTGATAATTATTTAATTTTCAACTCAAATGAAAACAAAAAACATTTCATTCTAACATTTGTCATAACTTAATAAGTTTGCTTGTATTTTATATAAATCGATAATTGTATCGATAATAAAAATTTATCGTTAATTAAATGTTTAAGATATCCTTTTTATTACAATAAATTAGAATATTTGCTTTAAAATCTCCAACAAAAAAACTAAAATATTTAACTCGTGAAAGCGCATTAAATTAATTATAGAATTTAAGTTACAATCGAAACCACAATCAATTTACGATATATTCTTAACGAGTCATATATAATTACCACTTTCCCTCGTCTTGAATGTATTTAATCTGATGTTTGAGTAGAATATGCGTGATTTCGGCCTTAACTTTGTCGCCCTCTTCGATGGGCGTGACGATCACGAAGTCTCCTAATAATTATTCGCATATAAAAAATACGCAATTCATATATCAAAACTCACACAACACACACCTCTCTTAATCCAAACCGATTTCCTGAACTTAGTCGGCATCGAAACCAAATACTTGTCTCCGTCGGCGTCGACAATCTCGTGCAGATTATTGCCTCTGCCGGCGGTCACCTGTTTTGCGGAAAAATTTGTTAACTTTCTATCGACTATTGAATAAAATACCAATTCATAGAAACGATGCCATACTTTGACGATCCTCTGGTCTCCCTCTGGCAGCGCATAACTGTGGAGCACTTCGTTGGTCACGTGCTTTTTCTTAGTGGTCTGCGACATAACAATCTCCTCGTTTGCGATTCGCGCTCCTCTTAATCTCCATTCAATTGATTTCGGCGTTCGGGCCGTGATTTGCGATGTTTTGGTCGATAGACATACTGCACACTAACGACGAGCACACGTATGGCCACACTATAGCGCTCTCTGGCGGTCAACCCTTTCCACAAAACCACTGACAGCTTGTGCTGAAAGTTTGAGGTCAGTCGAGGATAGAGTTGTGACTTTTTTTTACAATTTTTACAAATTGTCGAAAGCGAAATGAGTTTAATTATGAAATTTATAAATTGCAGAATTTAATTTAAATTATATTTAAATTAAATTTATTATAAATTTTACAATAAATTAATTAATTGATTTAAATTCTTTAAATGTGACAGAAAATGCGAATGTAATCTATCGATTTTATATGTCTATTTTATTAATTTATTTGAAAATGAAATTTTTGGATAATTTTTAATTTATTATTATGTGTAACACGCCTTCAGGGAAATCAGCAATTTATTGCATGAATAGCGTGTATAAATAGCAATAAATTCAATTCAATTCAATTCAATCTGTTAATACAAATTGAAGGTCATTTAACTCACTAAATTGAATCCATTTAAATACATTTTATGAATTTTGTCACTTTAGCGTATCAGCAGAAATGATAGTTCAAACTTTTTCTGCGCTATACTTTTTTTTCCTTATCTTATTTTTTAAATAACATTCGTTTACTTATTTGATAAAAATACATTTTTAATTCTAAACACAGGTGATTGAATCACTGCTTTCAGCTATTTTGCATTTTAAATTCAATTCGCGTTTAGCTGACTTTTATAAGTTTAAAAGCTAAAAAGTTATAATAAATGTGTGGTATTAATATTTTAGTTGATTGCTGTTTAAAATTAATTAAATAACATGTACGAGAATTAAGTAATGCGTGTGTTTATGATAATTAAGCGGTTTAAGTGGTATGAATTATTCTTATCTGTTCACAATAAATGAGTCAATGTTTTAATAAATACAAATAATAAATACAATGTTTTTAATTGTAGAGAATTTTAGCAAATTTTTAGCGAACGAAACGAAACGAAATTTTTTTGAATCAAAACCGAAAACAAGAAAAAACAGAAATTGTTGCCAAAACGAGAAAATAAACTAAACGGTACAAAACGTTATGCACCTCTCGGTCAAATAATTCAAATATTGACGGTTATATTCGGTCGCACAAGAACTTTATTTGATGTCTTAATTTTGGCGATCAAATTCAGTAAAGTTTGGTCAAACCAACAGAGGGCTCAGTTTTCACCTTTTATAAGCGCTTATAAAAATTACATTTAATTCATATAATTAGCTTTTCTAAAGATATAAAGCAAATTACGCATAATATAATTATTAATAATTATATAATAGCAATAATAAAATCACATAAAATTTGTTTCATTAACTAAAGACGTGATAAATTATAAGAATTAAAAATGAAAACCCGACAATAAATAAGCGCCAATCGAGCCCTCTGTCGATTCGGCCGAAACTTTGCCGAATTACACGATCGGCAGAGCACTGATAATCAATAATTGAGTTGAAGCCTAACGCGCCGTACGATAGGCTCGCGCGTGTGTGACGTAATCGGAGTATATTTTCTATAATAAGACTTCTGTGACTTTTCCACAACGACTCCGACTTTTTTTCGCTCTCTCTCTCTTCGCAGAGGAGAGACATTAGAGAGCGAGTGTGGAGAGCGATGACGGACAGCAGCAAATTGGAAATGAACAGCTTTGGCGGCTCGGCTGGCGAGCGGCACGCGGCCAACAACGCCGCGCCCGTGCCTACCGAAGTGAAATTAGTGGCCGGCGCTCTGCCCGACCGCGGCCAGTGGTCCGGAAAGCTAGACTTTCTCATGTCGTGCGTCGGCTACGCGATCGGTTTGGGCAATGTCTGGCGATTTCCGTATCTCTGCTATAAAAACGGTGGAGGTATGTATGCCTGTGTATGCCTGTGTAAGTGTTTGGATGCAGCGATTCTGGATTGTTGTTTGGATGCCAAATATGAAATACAAATATCGATTTGGATTCGCTTTTGTTTCGCAATCGTATCAGTTGTTAGTCTAATCTAACCATAAGTAACTAATTTTGTCACGTAATTAACTTGTACTGCAATGCACAGCTTATTAGCCATTCTTTAGGATATGTGATTGTAATTGAATGCGAGAATCGCGCGACAAATTGCGAGTTTTGTTTCACATTTATTTCGCATTTATATATACAATGCAATAGTGAACGCAATAGCGAGTCGACATGTTTGCGCCAAATTGTAGGCTCGCTTTTCGATTCTGGTCTATCCATAACGCTCTCAGTTTTTCTCCCAGTTTTCCATATTTTCATCATTTTCTAACAACACATTTGCTATATTGTTCGATATATTGTTCAATCTATTTGTACTACGATTAGTACTCCGCTCGCCGTTTACTGCTGGCTATACTGTTACTCAATATTTCGTATAATAACTTCTAATATTTTTTGATAGGCGAGCGATTTTTCCCCCACTTTTATGTATTCCCTGTTAAAAGAGAAAGTACTTCGAGATATTTTGGAGAGACATTCCTCTCTACCTCGATAGGCATAAACTGCCTAAACTGCACACTCAAACGATGCCAATTCTGTGCTACCCTTACCTTAGCTCAGTATTCTCTTATTCTTGTTCACTCCAGATATGGCAGCGCTTATACTCGCTTCCCTCTCCTCTCCGCTCGTGTGAATTATGGCTATTCTCTCATTTCTGGTAATAGCTTTCTTATTGCTTTAATATGATCTCTCGGGGAGTTTTAGTCATCATCATATTTGGCCTTTGCCTCTGCCATCACACCCGCCCAAGCAATTGATATTATAAGATATGATAAGCGCTTTTAGTTAGACTCGACTTGATGTGTGTTACGTGTTATGTAATATTATTATTATTATCAAACAATATTCTCTGTCTCTCCCGTTCGTGCATCGCATCCTTCCTTATCTCTCTATCTTTGATATCAATTAGCTATCATTATATCGATTTTATCATTAATATAATTATTGAGATCTCGTTGCGATCGTCCATCTATTTAAACATGATTTTCTCCCATTTCGGTGGCATTTTTTCGCCACATTATTCCTCTCCGATTGAGGTTTTATTGATTTGGCATTTTTGCGCTCCAGATCACCATTTATTCATTTCTCTTTTCTTAGCTTAAAAATTGATTCATATTTTTGTAGGCAAATGCAAAAAAGTTTGGCCTCCAATTGCTTTCAATAAAAAAAAATGAAATACGAAACTCTATGTCTGATCTGATGTTTTCAGAGAATCATAATTTGTTTTCAACATAAATTTCTTTTGATACCAATTTTGCTATTATTTTGTAGTATCTTTTGTTCATCAATTACTTCTATTAATGTTTTAATATAAAAAATTACAATGAATTAAATTAGCATTATTTTGACTTAAATTCAAATCAAATCATTTTCAATAAACATAGCGATGAAATATTATGCGTAATATATTTTTCGACAAAGAATTTAAATTCTTAAATTGTTAGATAAATGATAGATAATGGTAAACATTTTGAGTATTTTATATACATTATCAATTATATTTATTATTCACTGACGAAGTTTTCTAAATATTAAATTTTATGTGTTATTTTATGTACTATTTGGTCAAATCTGTGACAGTTATTTCTTATTAATTTATTCTTTCTTATTCGCTGTTGAGATCAAATTTAATGTTTAGATAATAGTTAATAATTAACGAGCGAGCATTAAAATAATTAACAACAATAATTATCATTTATAATTATCAATATATATACCCACTTAAATTTTATTTATGATTTCATGATATTTTTACTATAAAATAAAGTAAAGTTTTAGGTCATATTCAGTAAAGTAAAATTACCCTTCATTTTGTGAAATGCTTAACTTCAAAATTCAGCACTAAAAATAACAATTTAGTCAAAATGTTTGTCATCCAAAATATCATGTGATGTAGATTTCATAGAGAACTTGTAAACTTTTCGCAATTGTTTATAAATTGTCGCGCTTTAATTACATAATATATATTCAATATATACAATTACAAAAATTAAATTCAGCAAAACTTTTTATTGAATTTAATTACAACATAAATTACATATAATTTTATTCTATTATTTTAATATAAAATCAAACATTTCACACTTCAAAATAATATGTAGCGCTTAAAATGTTATAAATCTATTATAATATTTGATTTAATTTATCTAAATTATAAAATGTGTTTAAATAAATGTCTAAATCTATGCGCTTTATTAGGAAATACCCCATAAAATATAAACTATTATAAGATTTAATCCTATTATGTTTTTAAACACATTTTATAATCTATAAGAACTGAACATATCTTCGCTTTTTTCGTTTTATTTGCTAATTTATGGTTTTGACTAATTTAGTTAATTTAATTGAATTTCTTTTTTTTTGCCAAAATTAGGTGCGTTTTTAGTGCCATATGTAATATGTCTAGTAATGGCTGGTATTCCGACGTTCTTCCTCGAGGCATCTCTCGGCCAGTTTCTCGGCATCGGTGGACTTGGAGTCTGGAAAATCTGCCCGATATTCAAAGGTTAGCGCGAGTTGACTCTAACGCCTAATTGGCAATTTGGCAATAGTTTGCGAGTTATGTGTGTTGCTTGTCAGGCGTGGGATACGCGGCGGCAGTGATGGCGTTCTGGCTGAACACGTACTACATCGTAGTGCTCGCGTGGGCGCTGTACTACCTGTGGAGTTCGCTAGCGAAGGACGTGCCGTGGCGTGAGTGCGACAACGAGTGGAATACACCGAAATGCAAGTCCGAGTACGCCATCGCCGACTTGGAGCGCAAGTGCTTGGCCAAGTACGGGCCGGGAGTGGCCGCCTGCAAGTCGAACGCCACGTTCACCAGTCCGGTGAACGAGTTCTGGGAGAACAACGTGCTCCAGATCACCGACGACATGTCCGAGTTCGGAGTGGTCAGATGGCCGCTCGCGGCCGCCCTCTTCATCGCGTGGGTCGCCTGCTATTTCGCCATTTGGAAGGGAGTCAAGTGGACCGGAAAAGTATATTACGTTTTATTAGTTTTGCCTCTTTTTGACTCTTTAATGCAGTATTTTTTTTTTCTGTTGAAAAATATATCAATTCTCTCGCTTTCTATGCGCTCTACAGATAAGGACAGGCAATATATTTGTGTTTCTCTTTTGTGATCGCAAAAGCGCTTCCATTGTATTGCTTTATTATTATAGAGAAATGAGAAATAAAAATTTATAAGAATAGTGAAAAAATTAATTTCATAGACGAAGCGAAAATTATATTTAATTAAAAATTGCATAATTGTCATTATGTAGTGATTAAAATGTACAAAATAGCTGTTTACAAAAATGCCCGAAGCTATTAATGAAAATTTTAATTAAACATTATATGCATATTATTTGCTGAAAACATTGGGAGCAAAGTTTTAGAGCTGAAACTGAAAATTCGTTTACATTGCATTTTGTTTTTAATGATTAAGCGCTCATTTGAGTTAGACTATAGTGGAAAATCAATTAAATGATTTTTATGCCATTAACAAAGAGTGAACATTTCGGTCGAAATAAATTGATAAAATTCGGGCTTTATATGCAAAATTTTATCAAAATTCTGTTTTACCGTTTTAATTAGACTGATATAATTTTTTTTAAATATTACGTATTTAAAACAAAAACGAATTCAATTGAATAATACGAATCATTTTAATTCTGCAGTAAAACTTTGTCGATTAGTCAATAAACTTCTATATTGATTAATAATAGAAAGTTTTGATTTAACAAAATCAATTGGCGCACAAATTTGCTGCTATCAAAATGTTTGCATTTACAAAATCTTAATTAATCAGAATTTTTAATAAATTCTAACTTTTTATGTTTATAAATTTTGATTTTGCTCGATAATACTCATATTAGTTTATTTCTAACAATTGATTTTTAAATGACTTTAATTATCAATAGATTTTACTTTTTTTTTGAATAGATTTTGATGAATTATTTTTTTGTTGTTGAGTTTTTGACAAAATGTTTTACTTAAGTAACGTTTTCCTCTATAATAAAAACCTACTTTTAACCAGCGTTGCTCATCGTGTCAACTCAGGTTTAGGCGGTAAACCTAATTTAGTTATTTGTTTATATATATAGACTTTGTCTGCATCTGTCTTAATCTATATAAATTGGAATGCACTATATAAAAATAGTGCATTCCATTCCAATTATATCAATTTATTTCTCTCAATAATATATTGTCGCTATAATATCCTTATTTAAAAAAGCAAATATTATTTCTTATATTATAAAAGTCGGTAAAAATTTTTAAAACTAATAAAAACTGGTAAATTTTAAGGGTTAAAATATTGTTTAAAATTACTTTTAACCGATTCCTAAACATTTTAATAATAAAGTTGATTTTAATCGTTGTTTAGTGATTAATTCCTCACTCATCGATAGGTTGTTTATTTCACCGCAATCTTTCCATACGTATGTCTGGTTATACTGTTATTTCGCGGGATAACACTTCCGGGCGCGTGGGATGGCATCAAGTATTACATAACGCCAAAACTCGACCGATTAGGAGACTCGCAAGTATGTTCAATACCGTTAAATTAGAAATGTTTATAATCTATAGTGTAATCGCGTTTAAAATCGTATTTGATTTAAAAGCGCATTTCGAAGCATTTCGACGCAGTCAAGCGTTTTGAGCGAATTTATTTCTATATATATTTAAAACGATGTAAATATTAACAAATGAATTTGATTTGCGAATAAGTGATTTCGGTTTGTGTGTTGACTTTTAGCACACATACACTCACAAGTGTGCAACTGTTAGTGAAATTTTTCGAATTAAACTAAATAACAAACTCAAACATATTTTTAAAGGTTTATTTTATTAATGCCTTTTTCGTTACATATCTATTATTTTGCAAAACAAAAAAATAAGTATAACATGGGTTCAAATATCAACATAAAAAAAAATTTGCCTAATATATTGTCCGTTTCGCCAAAATGTTAGTTTTATCGAGAGATTATTTATTAAATTAAGAGCTTGTCAGTCGTGATTAATAGCGTAAAACTTAAAGCCTTAAAAATGGTGCAGCCGTTCGCTGCCATTCGCAGCCATTGGCATCTTTTAGTCAGATCCAGAGAAATTACACGAGTCCTATACAGTATCAAAATGCGCTCATAAGCTAATATTGATTTTTTTAAGGCTTAAACCTCGTATCGAAAACAGTTGCATTGTTTGATGGCATCCTTCAAACATTTTCGCTGCACATTATGCATGACTACTATTTACAGTATGCTCGCTAAATTGCAATTTTATTATGGATTATAAATTGAATTGGCAGGTCTGGAGCGACGCCGCCACTCAGATATTCTTCTCCTACGGTCTCGGTTTGGGCGCGTGGATCGCATTAGGAAGTTATAATAAATATCACAACAACGTTCATAGGTTTGTCTCCAAACAATTTGCCTTTTTATTGCGCACCCAAAAACTTCATTAATATGCAAAATAGAGTATTATATCTTAATCTAATTGTTTCATATAATTACACTATTAGTGGCGAATAAATTATGATCTAATATAATAAGCGAATAAATATTTATTTTTCATTGTATTGTGTGCTTATAATTGGATACTTTAGTGGTTAATGAGATTAGAGACTTACTATGATTGAAATTGCTTAGCATTACGTAATTATTTGTTTAGTGTGTTCTAGTAATTATTGATTTTAGGCAGCATTTAAAATTGTAATTTGGCTGATTTTTTTTTTGGTCGGCTATTGATTGTGACGATCGAACGTAGACTTTAGTGTTACACGAATTGTTGCGTAATTTTAAACATCGCATAATTGACTGAACGTTTCAAATTTAAGGCCTAACAAAATGCATATTTCATTTAAATTATTGCTCTTTAAGCGCAATTTAACGAACAAAAATGTTTGACTGAAAAATTAGTCAAATTTTTTTGTTTTCCGAACGCAGATTTGCATATTTAGCTAATTTATAAAATAAGTTCACATTAGACGTGCGCTAATGGCTAATAAGATTTTTATAAAGGAAACAAATTAGTGCAGACAAATAAATTCGGTCAGCAAACAGATGCCATTCTTTGTGTCGATGTGTGCCGACTCTTTTCATTTGCGCATAGAGTCACCACTCGTCCAGCATTCTCCTGGACAGTCCAGTAGATTATATTCTAACGATATAATTATAACATTTATACTGTTAGCTTAATTAATATAAATTAAAACTGAAAAATATAATTTATAAGCATTAATATCTGAATAAAAGTTTTATGCAGTAAAATATATCTAAAATTATGCGAATAAAGCTACAAATGAAAATTTAATCATTTAAATAATGGTCATCAAAATAATTTTATCTATAATTATCTAAAAATATAAATAAGCCATTGATTTTTAAGGAGAATTTTCTCCTTTATATAATCCATATGTTCACACCACCCAAGAGAAGAAGTGTCTGTCCAAATAGAATTAGCTGCCAAATGTATTTTTATAGTGAGCCAATAGTAAAGTATTTTTAAAGAGATAGTTTCATCATATTTTAAAATTTTTTATTAAAAAAATCTATAACAATGCCATTCTAACAATTAAGTAAAAAACTTAAAGTGTAGCGAAGCAAGCGCTTACGTTACATTAAATATATAAACACGAGTGGAGCTAGTGTTTGATTAAAACACTCTCTATGTTATATGTCACATCTAGTTTAAATAATAATTGTGATTCTAATAAAACTTTATTGATTCTATTTACATCACTTAATATAAATAATAATAAAAAAATAATTAAATATACTAGAATTGCTGAACAATAATTAAGATAAAGATTAACTATTTGACAAAATAAATATGTTTAATAATTAATTAAACATTAATGACATTGAAAATAAAAATTAATCACAATTGAAATATAATTCAAAACTATATTCACACCGAATGATAAATTGAACAAAAAGTAGTGAAATAGTTATGCCTTTACGAACTAGTAATGATTTTGTCAAAAGAGTTATTTATATCATATTTAGACTAACGATAAAAATCGATTAAGTATTGTTTTGATAAATTTTTAATACAAATTTTTAAAAAAAATTAAATTAATCATATATTAAATCAGAAACTGTTAAAATCTTTTAATTTTCTATTTCTTAAATTGAAAATATAATTAGAAATAATAATCTATTAAAATGTTGTGCAAAATTTTTTCCCAGCATTTAAAAAATTTTGTTCCCATTGTCTAATTTAAAAAAATATTCAGATTTGAAAATGTCAGATTGTAAAAAACGAAGCGCTGGTCACTCTATTTGCGAACCCGTTATCAAATACGAAAGCCATCTCGCAATACATCGAAATATCCAGGAAAAGAGAGATCGGTTTAAACTGTCCTCTAGAATCGATAAATAAGTTGCAAACATTTGCAATGTAGATATAATGTTGTACATTACTCTACTGTATGCTACTCTTATTTATTAAAGAATCGAGTGAACAGTCTCTCACTCCTCTCTCTCTCTCTCTCTCTCTCTCTCTCTCTTTATTACCCTCTCTCTGCTCTCGTATATTCTACTCCTATACCAATATTTCTCCTAAATAGAGGAATAAATTTGTGAAACGAGTTCTGAATTTTAATATTAGCAGTCTCTTTCATATTCTGTCTCCTCTTAATACATCACAATACAAAGCTAAATGTTTGGATTTGTTGCGTAATACGCGTTTGCATTCTTATTCTCTAATATTTGATAAAAAACTAATCTTGTTTTCTTTTGTCGCATTCACACAGGGATTCGCTTATAATATCATGCATAAACAGCGGTACGTCGATATTTGCGGGATTTGTTATATTTAGTATCGTCGGCTTTATGGCGAAAGAGCAGAATAAGCCTATCGAACAGGTCGCTAAGTCTGGTGGGTATCGATTTCATTGACAGCTTATTAACTCTCTATCTGTCTATTTTGTTATTTAATTATTTATTTTTGTTTTTGCTTTATTCAAATATTTATTAATATTCTTTTGATTAAATATTTTTATTCTGTATTTGGATTCAAGTTTAGTTAATTATCTCCAAAATCGCAGCACAAAAAATAGTATTTCATTCTAATTCGTAATGAAAGGCAAATATGTTGTATTGATTTTTTTGTGGCAAAAAATTCTAACACATAGCGTTGATATACAAGTTATACTGTTATACAGCCGTGCGCTTATTAAGACTGTATACTCTACTGTTACAGAAGTTATGATAAAAGTATGATAATAGGCATTCTTTATTAAGGAAATGATATTTTTTTGACAATACATGTAAGATTTGAATTACATCTCTTTTACATTAGTGTTCGTCAGTTTTAGATGTTTGAATATTATTGCTGCTAACGATTTCAGAGGTATAAATTAAGTATGAATTGATGAAAGTCTAAGCTATGTTTTATTACTCTAATGTCGTTCTTAAGAGTGAAGAATTTGTTTTTTGTTTTATTTTCTATTGTATTGTCATAATATCACATTAGTTACGAGTCAGAAACTAAAGAGAGGACAAACCGTTAAAACAGTGTTTCTCACTTCGAGTCAATTGTCGGTAATTTAATCTGTAAAGCTCTGCGTTCTGTGCCATTAAATGTGATTTAAAGATATTTTTTGTTTGTAAAATATCTTATTTTACCTAAAAATATATATCGATTAGTTTTAAAACACAAAACACATTTCCGATTTGACACGAACTCGATTTAGTAATCTATAGTTTGATGCTCTAATGATAGCTATAAAAAATCTAATTTTAACCAAATTCGATTTATTTTCTAAAAAATAACTTTATTTACTTTGTTATTTGGCATAAAATAAGAACCAATTGTGCGTTTAGAACAATAAAAATTTTTGTTATATAAGAAACGTTTAGATTATTAGATTATTTAAGTTATTTTTTTCCATTTTTGATATTATAATTATTGTTTTTATCAATTTTACATTTGAATTTTTGAGTCTATTGTTTATGCGAATTATTGAACGATTCTGTAATTTGCGATTCTTGAAAATTTTGATTATGATACTAGATTTTGTCGCGCATTTTTAATGCATTATTTACATAAAATTGTTTGCAACTAAAAATTAAATAAAAACCTAACTCGCAGATATTTTCAAATATCTATTTAATTTAATTAGATGGTTAGATGTATGCTCAGATAACAACATTTACTGTTAACGAAATTATAGAATAAATAACATTACGAGGAAATATATCTTTATATAATTTTAAAATATCAAAAATATTAAATAAAATTTTAAATAATATTATATTAAATGAATTTGATATTTTTCAATAAAATTCCATACAAACATTTATTGTTAAACATTAGTTGACAAAAAACAAAAGCTAACCATATCTCGATATCTTTACTCGCATTTCTAAAATGCTCACAATTTTCTAGCTTTTATGTCTTTACATTAATGACATGTAATTTATAAAAGTAATTAGCAAAATGTCTCAAAAATCATATGACGAAAAGTGTTGCAAAATTAAAAATTTATGTTTCATGTACTTTGTGTAGACTTTGAGACTTTAATCTAAATAATCCATTACAGACTTAAAATAGAGAATACATTATACATTTTGCATCGTATGTTTTAAATTTTATATTTTATCGAATTTTTTTTTCTTTGAGCATTTAATCATTTATTAATTACGAATTTCAAAAAATAATTTCGCTTTTAATAAAACTGAAATATTCTCTCTTTGTCTAAACAAAGAGAGAATATTTAAACATTAAGTTAACTTAATGTTTGAATTATTACCTTACTTTAACTTAATTTATTAATCTAGCAGAATTGATTTTAGTTAAATACTTTGTGTAACATCAAAGTTAAACCGCATTACAATTTATTGTAACAATTATATTAAATTTTAAAAGCATAATAGATTATAAGACTTTAAATTATACTTTAGATAATATATAAATTAAAAAATTATTGTCTCTTTAAAAATAGTATTTATTAATTCGGTGAATATTTTACATTTTACTAAAAGAGCTCAATTAAATAAACATTAAATAACATAATTTGAGTCTTTATTGAATAACATGCTATTTAACTCTAAATGCTGAACAATTTAATTTTAATAACTGAATAATTAAAATAAATAATATTTGAAAAATTATTATCTAAATTATCTATTAATTATTAAATTAGTTTATAATAATAATAACTTATTATAATGCAATTTTTTTTAATAGTTATATATGATTTTCATTGAAGTTGTATTATTTATGTTTCATGTAAAAAATTTTAAACACAATTTATTGTACGCAGAATTTTTTATTGTTTTATACACGAATGGATTTTTATTTTGTTTCCGTAAACAGGGTCTGGTCTGGCATTTTTGGCGTATCCTTCAGCGACATTACAGTTACCATTTTCTCCAGTCTGGTCGGTACTCTTTTTTTTGATGATCATTATGTTGGGGCTCGACAGTCAAGTAAGTCGTCAACAAAAATAAACATTCAATAAGAAGTGAATAAATAGTGAGCAAATATGAATTGCGCAGTTCTGCACAATGGAAGGATTCTTCACCGCAGTCATCGACGAATGGCCTCATCTGCTTCGTCCTTATAAAGAATTATTTATTTTAGTGATTTGCATCATCTCCTATCTCATCGGATTCTGTTTTGTCATACAAGTAAATTTCAAATACCAATTAAATAACTACTGTATTACTAATTAATATTGGCTTAATATTCGGCTCATTTTATTCATTCTCTCTCTAAAGGGTGGCATTTATTGGTTTGAATTATTTAATTTCTATGCAGCGTCTGGTTTTGCACTTCTTTATCTGGTCTTTTTCGAAGTGATCGCTATTTCGTGGTCTTACGGTTGGTTGCGAGCAATTTTGCCAATTACTTAAATGTTGACAACTAATAAATTTACAGGAGTGAATCGCTACTACGACAACCTGGAAGACATGCTTCAGGCGCCGCTGTGCTCGTGGTGGAAGTACTGCTGGATTTTCACCACTCCAGTCGTTTGCTTTGTAATCACTTTAAATAATGTTTTGCGTCAATTTAAATCTATATCGATTACACCAATTTATTTCGCATTTAGGGTGTGTTCATATTCAGTTTGGTTCAATATCAGCCGCTGAAGTATGTCGACTACGAGTATCCTATTTGGGGCGAAATGATCGGCTGGTTTTTGGCGCTGTCGTCTATGCTGTGCATTCCCGGTTACGCCATTTACAAATATATGGTCACACCCGGAGATTTTTCCGATGTATGGCCGTAAGAGTGACTCGTCCAGACTGCAAACAAATAATACAATTAACTATTTTGTTTGCAGCGCATGAAAGCACTATTCAGACCCGACATAAGCGAGATCGAAGCAGAAGTTCGTCAGCGATCGCTTAAAGAGACTGGACTGACGACAGTGACACCGGTCTAGAGTGGAATCGTTGCCTATCTTTTGCCATTAAATGGTACACTAGAAGGTGTACTTCTTTGTAAATGACGATCTCGTCTCTCATTTTCTCTCACTCTTTCTCTATCTGTTACACTTCGGAACAGAAACTTATTACATCGTTTTTTGTAGAGAATTAAGGAAACAAAAAAATATATACACTAATTACGAATGTTAGCGCTAATTTGGCAAAACATTGTCGTCAGACTATTTTTTTAATCAGACACACAAACAAAAGAAGGATTCGTTAGATTATTATAAACGCCAAACAAACAAACAAACCAACAATTAAATGATTGTTAAACAATATTTGAGAGTTAGCCGACATTGACAAGCGTGGGCGCAATTGACTGCTGTTAATGCCTAACTTGTTCTTAAGTCTTCCAATTTTAAAATAAAATTCAAATATTTCTTTTATCTATTATTGTACGCCACGCTAAATGCGGGCGTCAAACAAAAAAAAAATAAAGCGTTCGGTTTTAATTTCGATTGTTCTCGCATATCGAATATCTATAATTATAGCCTTCTCTATTCAGTCTTCGATTAAGTCTTCAATTTTCAAAATAGAGATATTACTAATTATTACTATTTAACAATAATTAATTGTTAATTAAATTAAAAATTATTATCACTGTAACTAAACAAAACAAAAAGAGAAGAAAAGTAGTTAATCACTAATTAATATACAAAACTAAACAAAGTGTTAAGAGTTGTTGATGACTTTAGGGCTTCCAAACAATAAACACACACATATTAACGCAAACACATTTCAACAAATTATTTCAATTCTCACGAGAAATTCAACAAACATTTTCTTTTTCTACTCTTTTATGCTTTGAAAAATAAGCTTTAATTTAGTTTTAAATTAAAATAATTTCTCATTTTATTAAATATTTTAATAATTATTTTAAGTTTATAGATAAGAAAAATGCAAAAAAGAGTTAAATATAGTTTTGAAACTTATTTATAATTTAATTTGATTCAATTATTATGTTTTCTCTCGTTTCTCATGTATATTGAAAAAAACAACACAATTACAAAACAAAGAAACAAATTTAGAACAAAATGCAAACAAAAATGATGTAAACCTGTCTTCCACTTATCTACTATCACTTATTAATCACTCGTTTTTGTATTTAGAGTTTATCTGAACAATATATATTATATAAATATATATACTTATACAATAATTAATAATCATTTATGAAGAAAAAAAGAGTTAACTCACGAGTAAATGTACAATACATTCCGTTATCGATAAGAATTGTATACTTATGTTCTTTTTTAAAAGAAAAATTTACCAAACAATTGTTTTATTAATTGCAAACTCTTATAATATAGCTTTTATTGATTATCACAATGATTATTACGATTTTATTTTAATTGATGTAAATTAGAGTTTGATTAAAAAGATTTCATAGGCTATTAAAAAAAAGTTATTTTAGATGTAAATGAAAAATTTTAGCCAAAGTTTGTTTGGAAAGTGTAAAAAAATAAAAATATTGTACGTAAATTTAGCGGTTAACGCCGCGTAAGCTTTATTTAAATCTCGAAAGTCTTGCTATTTGGATCTTAAAAATAAGTTATAATAGTTAAATATATTCGCCGAAATAACTTCTAATTAAATATAATTGCTGTATTGTAGTAAATCGTTTTTTTATAAAAAAAAAGCTGTCAAAATTGCACAAACTTTAATTTAAATAAAATAATTGGAATTCTTGTTTGATTGTGAGAATTTAGGCAAATTGAAATAAGTTTATGAAACTAAACATACATTTATTGTTGTTAAGATTTTGTTTTAAATAAATCGATTATCAAATAAAATGAATTCTCTGTGTCAATAAACTGTACAGTTTTATGTTTAGATTTTTGTTTAATGAGAATTTCAATTTTTAATATAGTCGAAGAGAGGAAAGGAAGTCATTTGCAGCCAAAATAATAGTACCCATTATTGTTATATTATTTGATGATAAAAAAATTAATTAATTGGACTACAATTTGGAAATTTTTCTTTCCATATACCTCTAAAATTACATCCTTGTATATCATTTGACTTATTACCTGTTTATGTGACTGTAAAATTATCAATTATTAAAAATGATATTGAAATAAATGCTTCCAATGAAATAAATTCTCTGCATTCAAAAACCGGGAACTTCTATATCCAGTGCTTATCAGAATGGGATTGAAAATCTGCCTCTAAGATCGTTAAAAGTTGTTGATTGTGATAACAATTAAATAATTATTTTATAAATTTATTTTAAATTGATATTATTTTATTTCACGGAATTTTTTCATTTGAATGTTTTCATTTTTTTTATTTTAACACATTTACATTTATAAATTTTGATTCATTTCATTTGAATGATAAATTTTAATTAAAACTTTAAAATGAGTTAATCTGAATGTTATTTAAATGTCAGAAGTAAATAAAATTAAGATAAAAATCATATTTCTTGTACAATTTTAATGATAAAAAGTATAGTTTGATAGACTTTTAAGATTTTGAAATATGAATATTAAATTCATTTTTATTGATAGCTAAAAAACCTTGCGATATAAATTTATATAACCTTAAATCTTCAATAAATTATAAATTCTTACTATTTTTATGAGCAGTTTTGTTTTTTAACAGAATTAATTAGTAAATTAGGTGATTGACAATTGAATAATTATTTAGCAGTGAGCATAGCATAGCTCAGCTGCTTAAGGATGCGTACTTTGAATCGAAGGATTAGCAAAAAATAATTTTGTCGAAATTTATTATTTTGTAAAAGAAAATTAACGACTTATTTGACAAATTAAATCGTTAGTTACATCTTTGATTAATTTAGTTTTTTGCATAATTAATTATTATGTTTAATGATTTTTTGTTTTTAAATTTAATCCAAAAATTTTATACTAAAAGTCAATTCTAACATTAAATTAAATTATTAATGGATTTTAGCATTGAAAAAGTTGTCATTTAAACTTAATTTTTTAAACTTTATCAAATAATTTATGTTGATATATATTGTATATTCAACTATTTCGTTGTTGCCATATGTAACATAAAATTTTTAATCGATAGTAATTTTAACAAAGCGTAATAAATTAATAAATAAATGCCTAGCGATTAAGAGGGGCTTTATTAAAGTAGTTCATTGAATGAGCGGATGGATAATTGGGAATTAATTTAGATAATTAATCCATAAAGAGTTTCCTGTCATTTGCTTTATTAACGGATGAGAACTAAACAGATGAATGACAACGTATGTGTCGGCATATAATTGGAATAAATCAATAAACTTATAATTGCTGTTAAATCGATTAACTTGCGTTTAGCAAACTGTATATTTTATAGTCTGCGACCTTCATTTATCATTTTAGCAAACGAACTAATTATAATCGTCAATATATTTTTTTTTTCAACAAATTTTGTCACTTTTAATGACTAATCCAAACTTCAGTAAAATTAAAATTCCTTAATATGATTTTATGGAAAATACAATACGTATTGCCCTAAATTTACGAATATAACCCGCGGGTTATCTTAGAAAAACTATATTCGAAAATTTAGGGTAATATAGTTTTATACTGATTATACTGATTGTAGATTTTTGAAATTGATTGCTATTTAAATGAATATTAATGTTTTGTTATTTGATTTATAAGATGATACGCATATCAGATATCAGATTCTTACAAATATATTTACTAAAAAAAATACTTGGATTAAATTCATTATTAATTAAAATAAATCAATTAAAATAATTTCATATTAAGTAAGTGTCCTCAAGTGATCGTAGTTTGTGATCGAACTCAAAGTTTGAATCCCAAACCATTTATTTACTGTTTACTCGACACGTGCTCAACAAATAATTTGATTTTGAAGCAAAAAAATTGTAATCAAATAAAAAGTCCTTCGCCTAGAATTGCAATGCTGTCCGTGAATGTTTCCTTAACTAAAATTGGGTAAAACTAAAGGTAAAATGTTTTCAACAACAAAAAAAAACAATTAAGCAATAAATGTTTTCTATCGTAACATTTTGTTTTAGAAATGTTGATTCGAGTCTCCCCATCACTCTGAATGTGGCGAATATGTATCATTTGATGCATCATTTCTGACTCAAAGTAAGCAAAAATAAATTTCAAACAAAACTAAAAAAAACCCGATCCGCGGCGCCAAGAATTTCGATTCGACCTCTAATTCAATATATATTGAATATTATTTTCGCATTAAGCGAGAGTCTCGTCATTAAAGCGCGTTTTTATTATTTGACGCTCATTAGTAAGTGTATGCCTGTCCTTGACTTTCAGGGCTGACTTTGGCCGCGATTAATAAATTATTTTCAGCTCGAGTTATGATTATTGACTTTAATTTAGATTTAAATTTGAACACCCTATGAGACGCCAGTTTTTTTATTACTAACTTAACATTCAGTAACGTATATTTTTTACTCTCACTTCATTAATCACAATTTAAATTGGTTTGTTTTAATTAAATTATTAAACTGGCGAGTAATGTTGAAAATCTGGAATTTTGAAAACATTCCAACGAATGGTCGTCTCATTGAATCAGAAAAAGAAAACATCAAAATATTAGAATATAATACGCGTTATTTGAACGCTTGTGTCATATCATGCCTTTATTAATTGAGACGCATCGCTATTTAAGACGATAATGGTGTATAAAAATAAACCTGTAAAGTAAAACCATAATAATTATTATATCAGATATGATTGTGTTATTAACGTGATTAAAGCCCGGCGGCTATAGTATAGCGCCAATTGCTTAACCCTGACTCTAGTTTCACAATAGAGTCTGTCTCGTGAATGTCGAGGTTAGGCATCAAACGATTTGCGTGTTTCGAGTCTATTATGTTTATTACCATTAATTATAAGTACGAAGTCATGCATAATGTGCTGAACAGTTTCAGCAATACTTAAAAAAAAGTACTTGTAGTCATAAATAATTGAATCAAATTGTAATTTCAATACATTCGCGAGTTTTTGTTTGAAACCAATTTACAATACATTATTGACACAATATGTTTGATAACTTTTTATTGTTGCAATTATGTAAATAACGCGACTTCGACTCTGCATTAATTGATTGATTTGACGAAATAGCGAATGTAGACAAGAGTTAATATTGGTTTAGTCGAACAATTAGTCTGATTGATATGGGCTTTCAAAAGAAACGCGCAATCTGTGCGTTAGATAAATACAAACTTATATAAATACGGCTCGAGTTGTATGAATGGCGCGTTTGGCTGCCATCCAATTGTTACAACAGGAGGAGAGGGATAGAGAGAGAAAGTGTGGAGTGAAAGAAAAAATACAGCATTACTCTCTTAATATATCGATATACATGTATATATATATATATATTGTACTGTCGCCATCGAAGTCAGACACTGCGTATCAATTATTGGTGGCGCAAACATTGAGCAAAAAATAATTTCGCTCCTCTTTGTTTTTGTTTGCTTAAGTTTTAAAACTAATTGAGAGTCTATTATTAATATTATGGCTGTTTTTGCGAAAAAAGGGTTAACGATGCGCATTAAATATATAGTTAAAAATGCTAGTAAATTAAATATCGGGTAATTTTCATAAGCCCGACAGTAAGGCTTCTTCATTTCCTACAAATAAAGATAGATTATAAATAATACAAGAACAGCTTATTTTGAGTCGAGTGAGTATTTGCGTGGTGTGTGTGTATGTGAGAGAGAGAGAGAGTTATCACTTTTCTAATTGTCACGAGAATTGACGTTTACTAAAACGCTCACAACACTATTTGTTACGTCAATTGTTTTTGCTTTTAAGTCCCGTAACACTTTGGAAAATTTGAAAATCTAAACGATTTTGTTTACTAAAAGATTTTCATTACTTTATTTTGTGAATAATTTTTACTAAAATAAACTACAATTACTTAATGGCCAATTTTAAATATTAGTTATATATAGAATTCACTTTAAACCTGTTATTTGTATTTAATTAAATTGGTTAATATTTTTTCTCAATCCTTATCTTATTCTATGTTAAAATTTGGTTTTAAAGCTTAATTTTTGTAATGCAACGGAAAATCGTTTCTCAGAATCGTTATCATTATTTTATTATGGGTTAAATTATTTATCTTAACGCAAGCCTAAGTCGAAAGAACTAAATTATATGTGTTTGCTTAGCCATAAGTATTACAATATTTATAGTTTTATAAATATATATTACAATATATTTATTAGTTTTATTCGTACATAGTTTTTCATGTTTAACATCAAATTTAATCGATGCTGTAATCGAGTGAACGCATATAAAGTGAATTTATAAATGCATTTTATAACATAATCATAGACCAAAAACATAATTTTCAAAAGTGGTTAAAGAATATTCGAAGAGAAACCGTAAAATAACACACAAACAATTTAATCAATATCTCATTAAAAAAATTTATTTTTAGAAACAAAGGTAACATTTAAAAGTAGAAAATAATATTTATGATTAATTTATAAAATCATTTTTAAAAATGTTAATTTTTCGATGTTATTAATAAATAGATTTAATATACTAAGATGTGTTTACTTACTATTTGCGCACTTATTAAAATTAATTGCATCATTTATTATAACTTATAAATTTTATATTGTGTAACAACACAATTACGGCTAAAATGCGGTAAATTCAAGACATCAAACTTGATTATATGTGTAATCATGACGAAGATATTTAGTATCGAAGTTTATGTTATAGTTAAGACTCGTATTTTCAAACAAAATCATGCAAAATATCTATTAAATAAGTTTCTTAAATATAAATTAAACCTTTGCTTAATCTCCAGATTTTACTTGTATTAGAAATTTATTTAACATAATTATTGTAATTAATATTACGCGTACATTTGTATAATCATAAATCCAATTTTATGCTTAATTAATGAATTAATTTAATGTCTATATAAATGAATTATGGTTTAATTAGTTTTATAATTTTTTAAAAATATTCTAACAAATTTGGTGTCACAGAAATTGTATTAAAAAGTAAACTAAAAGCTAAATTCGAATCTGTCATTAGTTTAAAGAAAAATTCTTAATAGTTATGTATTTTTTTGCACGAATATGTTATAATAGTTTTACAATTTTAGTTAAGTTATAATCGATATTAATGGTGCGGTTTTCTCTTATTTTATTAACTTAACTTAATTTCATAATCATATTATTATATTTGATGAACGATGTAAGCAAAAGACTTTAATACCATCTATAATAATAAATGTTGAAATAAATTATTTAAAAATACGCAATCCATACAAATTCTATTAAAATGAATATAAAAATTTAATCATCCATAAAATAATGCAAACATATCACTGAATTTAATTATAAGTAATATATTGTAGAGTAGATCACTTCGGTTTAAAGCAGTTTATAAAACCTGATATAAAAGTACAAAAAAGTAATGATAATTAATAATAATTTATATTATTAGATCTAAATAGACAACTGATTGCGTATAATATATGAACTTTAATTTAATAAATTATATATGGCTGTAAAATAATATAACTTGTTTTTATATTTTAATATCATGTAAAGGCTAATACCATGAACTTGAGTTTAACATAATACACCTCAACCTCGATTGTGGCACATTTGCTGCGCAATAACAATAACGATTATGTGCCAGAATCGAAATCTGCTACAATCGAAATAAAATCATAAGCATAATTATACTTTATACCAAAATTTAATGATTTTTTGATTGTTTTAGGGAATTATATATATATTTCTAATTATAATTATATTTCTGTGTGATATATTCTCTTTCCTTAATATATTCGTTCTCTAAATTAAGGCATTTTTCTAATAAATGCGAGTAAATTTAAGATACATTTAAGAGAAATTAATTTTTCTGAAAGCAAATCCGGATTATTTGCATCGCATTCATGCTAATGCTTATTAAATAATTCATTTGTAATAAATTCATTAGTTTCTGTAATTTTTTATATAATTTCAATAGCATTTGATTGAAATTTGATAGAGAAATAAAGAATAAGGATCTTTAAGGTATATTTAGTAATTTATATTTTATTTCGTGAATACAAGTTTACTGAATTTAAAAGTACAAATGGGTTTTGCGCCCCGAAATCATAAGATTAATAAAACTTGACATTTAGACAACAAAAAAATTTATGCGCTAACAGATCGAGATATTTATGTACTGTAAAATCAAATGCAAATATTTTCCACTTTTGATATAATAGTAACAGCGAAAAACGTTTTTATTCAATCACTAATTTTTCAAATGCTCGCATAACTATATTTTTGGTTACTTAAATATTTCTTAATTAAATAAATATTATTTCTATTTACAAGAATTTGCATAATTCACAGTACGGGTGTTTTTGGTATTAAAATAAATTTTTACAGTCAAACCCAGATTTAGTGAATACCGGCGGTCTGTTGTCAGCTCTATAATATCTATAGATATATAAACGATAAATTATAACTTAGTTGGACTGTATTGAAAACTTGTCTCACAAATGGTGAAAATGATTTACCGACTTCAACAATAAAATTAATCAAATACAAAGTTTAGGTTACAGTTGCGGTTAAATAAATACATTTTAATTTTATTTTATTTTATTGTGTTTATAAGCGACACGAATCTCGAGCAGCGATAATGCTTAACAGGCGCTAAAGAGTCGGCTGACGCGCGAATCCGTCAAAAATATTTAATGAACCAAAATAGTTGGCATGGCTTTGTGTTTTTACTATTTATTTAATTACTTTTTTTAGATAATGCAATCTCGACTCAGCATAACTTCTCAGCACAATGTTATATAACACATACACATTTCTCTAATAACTTGGTTACCCTTTTATTTTCTGTTTTTTTGGCATTTATCTAATCAACAAAATAGTTCTTCTCGACAGTCTTCCATCACAAAGACTGAAACACTCGTGAGAAATCTATTAAAAGATGATAATATATATATATATTATGTAAATTATTAAATGACAAGCAAAGCCTGGGGTCCACTAAATTCTGTATTTAGAAGTTCGTATAAATTAATTAATTGTTTATTTTATCACTAATTTATACATTTTTTTGGCATATGTCTTAAAAAGTTTTGGTTTTTGAATATAGGGTAACAAAAGTACATCTCTGCTAAATATTTATCTAAAGATTTAAATAATAAAATCCACTGTAATTATTAGCAGATTTTAACTTTTAATAAAAGTAGCGCATGTATTTGAGATATATGTCCCTCCTTTCCTGTGAGAAAAAAATGTCAAGTGGTCTAAATATATTGGCATTTTAAGACTTTTAATTTGTCAAAGATTACGTTTAAGATAGATATTAAATGGTTTATGTATGACATATATGCAAGTTAGTGATAAAAAGTTTATGTATTTATACATTTTTATGCACTCAACGGTGGATTTCATGTGCGGCTATAATTTCCAAAATTTGTACATAAAATATAAATATAAATATACTTAACCCTATATATCATTTTACTTTAGTTACACTTAATATAAGATTTTTTGTTTTTTTAAATTTAGAAGATACATACTTACATCTAATATGAACATAATTATAATTAGTACAAAATTATTTGAAATTGTTTGACCTGATTATGATTCGCCAACTTTATTATTGAACGCACTGTATTTATTATATTGAAGATATTGGAAAAAATTTTAATTCTTATTAAAAATTTTATTTTTAATTTTTTTCTTTTTGGATGGATTTTATTTATTATTATTATTTTCTGCTTTATTAATATAATAAAATATTTTATATATCTATTAAAAATTCCATCACAATTTTATTGCTGAAATATGCTATTAATAATTTCACCACTTTTGAAATCATTAAGATTTTTATTTTATAATTTAATTACTTGGAAAATATTTTCTATAATTAAACATAATTATTTTTAAAATATATGTGGCTTTAAAATAAAATTTAAATTTTAATAATTCACAAGAAATGAATATTTAAATTTATTTGATATTTATATTATTTTCCAAAAATAAAATAAGTTCTGAGTTCGCTATTATTAACTAAATTTACCGCCTTATATAAAAAAAATACCTTATTTGACCGAAAATATTAATTCTATATATTTATTTATTTATTGAATAAAATATAAAATAAAAACAAAAATTGTTTAAATACATTTTTACTATTTTATGAGATCTAGCGTATTATAGGCATATAGCATAATAAAAAATGAAAATATAAAACTTTACATTAGGTTTATTATTAGACATTTATAACACTCAAAAGCGTCTTCTATCTGTTTAAATGGAATTTAAACTGAATCTTGACATTTTGTTTTAATTTAACAATTTAAAATTAATTTAAATTATATAATTATTGTAATTCTTTCAAATACTAAATGAATTAATTATATTAAATTATTAGTTAATTAATTAAAGTTTATATGCATAATTATCAAACATTATAATCTATTAACTTTTTGCAATAATCAGTTTAAACGATTATCGAGTAAACATCTAAATATTCAAATATCAAATCGAGGCCAACAAACTTTTTTATTTATGCAATAAATGTCTAATCCATTAATTTTGTATTTTCTTTTACACAAAATATTAATAGTAAATATAAAATTAAAATTTTTTTAGTTCACGTAAAACTCATGTAAGCGTTAATTATTCAATGATTTTAATCTTAAATTATAATAAATATTTGTTTTTTAAAAATTATTTTTAATCGTATAAATAGAATTAATGGATTAATGTATTAATATTAGTTAATAATATTATAAATTCATACTATTATATTATAATTAATGTAAATAATTGTGTATTATTAATTTTATATTGAAATTAATAATTAATAATTGATTTTCAGCACATTTTTGATACATTATTTTTCTTCTATTTTATTTTACCGAATTTATTTATAAAATGACCGAAAATGCAGTCACTTGTTTGGAACGCTACTGAATTTTATATTTCAGTAATACTATTATTTCTTTACACAATAACTATATATTACATGCTATTTCATTAATTTCATAAATTAATAATTCCTTATTAACTTATAATATCTCTTTCGTGAGCTTATTTTTAATCTCATTTGAGTTTTTGCGATTAAAAGTAGGATTTAAGAGTAGGATTTAAATTATTTATAGTATTTAATTCAACAATAAGCTCAAAAATTTTAACTGTGGTTCAAATTTAACTTTTGAAAACTTGAATTTTTGCGGTTATATTAATGCCTAAATTAATTACTTTTTATTATTTCAATTTCTACCTGCTTTCTCAATATATATATACGAGATTTTTCCTTATTTTTTAAATTATAAGGGAAAAGAGTATTAATTTCGCCACATTTAAAGTTTGATTTTAATCAAATATAAAGAATATACATGTAGAGTAGACTTATGTCGCAAACAATATGCGCTCAACCCTGGCATTTAAAAAATGAAAGCCTAAAAATCAAATGAATGCGTTGTTTCTCAATCGAAACTATTCAAATGTGTCATTAAACTGACTTATACTTCGTTCGCTCAATAGCTGTAACTTCAATTCACGCAAATAACCTCAATTCATAGCTTATAAGCTAAAAACGAGATATCGAATAGTGGAAAAAGTTATTTAATTTTGTCAAAACGAGAAAAACGTCTGTTTAAATATTCAAAAAATATCTTCTTTTCTTTTTTTTTGCTTTATTTCAAAATATAAGGAAATTTTTTAATTAAATATATTACATTTTTGACAAAATAAGTGAAGTGAAGAATTAATGCACTCGAAAGAGCTTCGAAGAAACACCAGTTTCGGGTTCATCACCAAACTTTCATTTACCAGTGATTGTCTGACTGTCATATGGTTGACATTTATCACAGTGACGTTCGTGTATTTGTCTATAGATATTAATCGATATTAATAGTATTTATTCAGAGCGATATAACAATTTTTACCACTTATAGTCAAGAATTACTTTAACCTTTAAAAGTCTCATTAAATTAATTTTCTCTGTAAATGTTTGGAGCAAAAATCTTTTGCCGCAAAATTCAATAATCTCGTGTTTTCTTTGCCTTTTTTTGTCAGTAAGTCTGTATAGATTTGGACAAATTTGATTCAAGGAATTCACTCTGTGTTCGTGTATTCATGTATTAATAATTTAGATATTAAGCATAATTTCAATCTGTTCTTGAAATCGTTTTTATATAAATCTTTTATTTTGATCAATGAAGTCATTGATCAATATTTTATCAAATTCAATGTCATCGCATTATTTTTGGAGCATTTATTCGCACAAAAATGTATATATTTTAAAGGTATATTTAAATAATTTGTACTGTAGTAGTGATAAGAATCGAAATATTCAATGAGAGACCTATTTTGACCATAACCTTCAATAGAGACCTTAATCACTCTGAAAGCCATTCATACTAAATGATCATTAAGTTAATGAAATAAATACATGAATTAATAATCACGTGCTTCGTGTATAGTGAATCAACAAACCTGTAACTTTGTATTAGTTATTAAACGAACAAATTGTTATTTTTATTTCTAGACAGCCGTCTGTTTGGTCTGTCTGTCTGTCATATCATTCAAAAATTTTAATTAAAATGAACTTATTGTAAGGGTCGTTATACTTATCTGTTTTATGTAACAACTCTCTCATCCTCTCTCTCTCTCTCTCTCTCTCTCTCTCTCTCTCTCTCTCTCTCTCTCTCTCTCTCTCCTTCCATTCAAACCGTGAACCTAAAAGGTTAATAAACACTGTGACAAAAAATTTTCGCTGAATTGACTTTTACAGTATATTTTTGCAAAACTTGCGTTTAATTAAAAAAATATAAATTTGCAAATTTTGCATCCAATATAAATACAATTCATAGCATGAATTAATTGAAGTTAACTCAAAATAAACATAATAAATCATTATAATAATAAAATCTCAATCTTTGAGTACAGCATTAAATTTACAATTTCCAGACATCCGGGGTTTCAACCTCTTTACAAGTTCGTTATCAATGGCTTATTGATCTTTAAACTTAAATTATAAATAAAGACCGGTCTTTTACTCTTAAAAATATCATTTGACGGTCAAATGTTTAGTGAAATAGATTTTTTTTGTTTAATAATTAGTAGTAAAATATTTTTATATACTAAAAATTTAGTATTTATGAAAATAATTAAAATTATTTAGTAAATGAATAATATTGCAACATAAGACTATAGACTATAGACTTTAGTGTATTCAACTAATTTTTATAGCATTATATATTTAGATAAACAAATCATTTTTTAATGTAATATAATGTAAAGAATTTTATAGTTTTTGTATCATTAAAAAGTGAATACAAATGCACACTATCTATGAAACTGTTTTAATCGATCTACGACTTGGTTCAATAGAGGTCTTATTTTTCGTATCGATTGCTATTCCCTAACTCGTATGTCCTTCTCATTTATTAAGACTTATTAGGTTCGTTAACTGAAATGATCATTTGCTTATTACTTTCAATGTGTCGATACACTAAAATTACATTAAGATTTATTTTGGTCTTAAGAATAAAGTTATATGCAGTAAGTTATATAGAAATATAAATGCAACAAAAATGAATTATAAGGCTTAATATAGATATATATGAAAATTTATATATATATTAAATTTAACTAATATAAAATTGAGAATATTTGTTAGATATTATTTCGACTTTTATTGATAAAAATAATTAATTCGTTAATAGATGTGTATTGTAGCTGATGGCGAGAAATTTGAATATAGCTGTACGATATAATTAATACGAGTAAAATTTTAAAATTATTTAATTAGATTGGATTGTACTCGTAAATGAGATATTAATTGAATATTAAGATAAAAATTTGATATTAAGCTCTTGAATAGGAACAGGACTTCTCAATCGCACTGTATATATGTTTATAATGTATATACTACTATATATAGTATGTATATAATGCAATGCACTATTGAAATATGATAAAAAGGAAAGCACCGAATTGTCGCTAAAATATCAATACGACTGCCAAGAAATATAAGTATTTATTTCTTGCGGATCATCAGTATTGAGTAATTTTTGTTTGTCACTCACCGAGTCATGTCATTACAGTTTTTACGCAAAACATTCAAAATAACGTTATTTTCGAAAAAAAATATCGCTATATATTTCAATTAATTTTGCTGTTTTGAATTTTCAAAATTTATATTTAATGATGTAAACACTTTTGAATTTTAAAATTATAATATGAACACTTATGAATCGTAACGCTTTATTGCAGTTTAGTTTTAAAATATTATTATTATTATTATTGATTTATAATCCAATTAGTATATACTATATATTGTATAAAATTAAATAAATAAAAATAATTGTGAATTACATTAATAATATTTTGTTTAATATAATGTATATTAATTTAAAATTTATATTTATAATATAAATTTATATTATATTACAAATTTGATGTGTTATTTTCAATTTTTGGATAATAAGTTGAAAGTTTTAAATTTACATTTAAATCCTACAACTTTTATAAAACTAGATTTTTCTTCGTGTAAAACTGCTATAAATCTTAAGATATACTTTAAATCAATAATTAGTTAAATACTGTATAGAATAAGAAGTACATTTCCAATGTTTTGTTAAAATAAATAAATTGTTACGTATATTCGCGACAGTAAAATTTTAATTAATGCTATAATTTCGTGATTGTTATAAACGCAAATTATTGAATTGTTTCCAAAAGTAATAATAAACGCTGAAACGTTTGAGTGTGGCGTAAATTTTAATTTTTACAACATCACCAATAAATCTACTTTTATTGCGCGTTAATTTTAATTCAAAGTCAACATTTTATTTTTATCAAAATATGAACGAAACGCGTAGTTTATTTAATAATTAAACAAAAATATTTGAAATTTTAATTGCAATCTAAAATTTATTTGAGCTAATTTGCGAGTTATTTATCTATTTTTAATTAAATTATAATCAAAATAGACATAATTAACACGACAAAACTGACTCGCTATCAGACTCAGCCCATCTAAAATGTAAACATTTATAATTAATATTCTTTTTTGTTGAAAAAATTTACATCTATCAATGTTTGTGTCAAATAATTGCCGTCAGAGAATTACAGTTATTTTCGAAAACAACTCGATATCTTAACCAAACTCGCAAAATATGATATAATACTGGCATAACAGTAAATTAAAGTTATGTAAACGGCGTGAGGCATATCCATCGCGGCCAATCTATAGCTGGGTTTATAAATATTTATCTTTGTTTGAATAAATTAAAAAATATTCTTCCATTCGAAATTAATTATGCAATAACGCAACACACTTACGGCGTGCCAGTCATTAATAATGTCAGTTTTTAATACCAAAATGTTTGCATTCATAATTTCGAGCTGTTTTGACAAAATTGTAATTTATATTTAATGAGTTATTGTTTTTTTCCGTTAACGTTTAACTTTTAAATTATAAAATTAGAGATATTTGCAAAATATTTAATACATTCACAATATTATTTTTTTGTTTTAAAAAATCAATGTTTTCAAAACTTTTTCTAATCGATAACACTTTTTTTTGTTTTAGATTTCGTTTTTAAAAATCAATATTATTTAATGCAAACTATAAAGCGTTAAAATAAAGGAAGAGTTGTGAGAATAAGTGGAATAGAGTGGGAGAAATGGGAAATTGAGTGCGTGTGAGAGAAAGGAGTGAGTGAGTGAGTGAGAGAGAGAGAGTGAGAGAGTGAGTGAGTGAGAGAGAGAGAGAGAGAGAGAGAGAGAGAGAGAGAGCGTGTTAGCGAGAGAGAAAAATGAGTAGGTTTACGAAATGATTGCTTATATATAAATAGATATATAAATTAAACAAACTATTTGCTAAATACAATACATGTATATATGATATATAAACAACGAAAAACAATTTCTCATAGAGTATCAAACAAAATAAAGTTATTATTTGAAAAATATTTGAACGCTGATTGAAACCTATTATTCGATTGCAAATATTAAGTCCTTCAAGTTCGCTGAAAAAAGTTGTAATAAGTAAAGTAGTAATCCATTTGTTAAATTGATTTAGCAGTAGTGGAAAAAAAAGGTTAATTAAGAGTGGCCTGTATTAGTATCGTTGGTAATAACGCTGATAATAGCGTATAGAGTATAGCGTTTAATTGAATCGATCGCGCGATGGATGATAGAGAGCTGCGATATGAGTTTTGATTACATATTCGCTGATAGGGCTGGTACTAATAATGGTAAACATTAGCTCAAACATTAAATAACAGAATTATTTATGGCACTACAAAAACTAACAAAAACCTGCATCGCTGTTGAGAAACAGAAACAGTGGAGAACAGTATCGCTCGCTCGCGCGCGCACACCAACAGCCGTGAACGGTCTGCAGCGAGCAGATGGTCGCCTCTATTTCAGGATGCGATAGCGAGTCATCCAATTAAAGTGCCTCTCCGGTCATTTTCTCCAGCTATTTAATGAATGAACTACACTTAGTTTATTGTCGCCCCCACTTCTCAATTACACTTTTATGTGTGTGTGTGTGTGTGAGAAAGTTTTTTTATTTCACTCGAGTAAAGATCGTAAACTTTTTTTTCCCTTAATTGTCTCGATGTATAATGATGTCAACATCATCTGTAACAGCATCTTCATCTGATGCTGTGAGTCTGATTGATAGCGATCCAAAACTATTTCACGCCACTCAAGTCACTCACATCGTGGCCTCGATCGTGCTGAGTGTGGCCACTCTGCTGGCCATACCCGGCAATATCCTAATCATATGGGTTGTGCTCAAAACTCCGGCCCTCCGCTCGAAGGCGGTCAACCTGTTAATTGTGAACCTGTGCGCCGTCGATCTGATCGCCACATGGATAGACATACCACTGATGTGGGCCGTACTCGAGTTTAACTACTATGAAATGCACTCTATTAAGTGGATCTGCGACTGTCAGCTATTCTTTCACGCCGTGTCCACGACTGGCCAGTCGTTCGCGTTCGTGACCGTCGGCTACGAGCGGTATCACACCGTTGCCAATCCATTCGATAAGGAAAAGATTCGCAAACGCACCCACTTGTCCATCATCTTCTGCTGGTTCATATCGCTGACGATCGCGGTGATCGAGTTGGTGTTCGTGCCCGACACCATAACCTACGAGTTCTGCGTCAAGTCGACCGACGCCACAGACCATCACGCCATGACTTATATAATAGCGCCGTTCGGCGTGTTTTGTCTGATTCTAGTGGCCTACTTCTACAGTCGCATCGTATGGCTGGTGCGCAAGCACTGCAAAACGTCGGGCACGACCTGTCGCGGCGCCGCCCTCTCCAGCAATACCAACAACACCACCGACCAGTCCACGGCGTCGGGAGCGCTGCAGTCGGAAATGCCGTCCATTTACGGCGACATCTGCGTGCTGGACGCCAAGAATCGGTCGCTCGGGAAGCGGCGAATCGAAGCGGAAACGGCGAAGCGGTCGCTGTTCGTGATCGCCTCGTTCACCGTCATCTGTCTGCCGTACCCGGTGTTGGTGGGCGTGGAGAAACTGTTTCTCGACGGCCCCTACACTGGCGAGCACACTCTCGACATATACCAGTGGCAGTACTGCGCTCACACTCTCAGCTCACTGTCGGCCGGTCTCAATCCGCTGCTCTACGGTCTCGCCAATATTCAGTTCAGAAAGAGTTTGTCCAGAATTTGCCGCCGATATTACCGGCGATACAAAGACGGGCTTTGCGTGAATTGACGCCCGATTTCGATTGCTTACCAGCGACTACTGTTCGCACCCGTAAATTATGACAAAACTTTTACATTTCTGGGTCCACTTTTTATTTAACTTTTTCTTAAATAGTACTACAATTTTTAATATATCTTAACAGAGTTTCGTATATATTAACGCAATACATATAAATATAAATCTTATTCTAATTGTAAAACTATAAAATTTCACAAAACAGTTTGCAAAATATAAATATATAACTATCTATATATATATATCATTGGTTTAAATATTAAAGAGCTATATATAACTATAATTAAAAAATTGACATATCTATTGAAAAATCTTTATACTATAGAAAAATAATATTAATCACTAATCGCGCATAAATGGCATTTCAATGCTATTGAATCCAGTGCTCGCCAACTATAAACCAGGCGTCGGTCGCCTCCAGAGTGCGACGAAACGTGTCCACAATTTTGTGATAAACTTTAACGTCGTATACCGAGTGCGAGGTATTCGTGCGGTTGAACGGCTCCTCGATTAGGATGTACGGCGTCTGACCAGAGCCGATCGAGCCATTCTTGGCCGCCTGCGCCACGAACTGACTCTTGTCCACCAGACCTCCGGTTCGCACCGAAATCACTTTATCCGTACTCAAGTGCAGAGTATAATACTGTAAAAAGTTGTGGAACAGAGTCCACAAGCCCTGAGTGTTATCCGAGACAAAGTTGACTTTAGCCACGTCTTCGTTGAGCTTGAGTTGGCGTATGTTATCGGGAAAGAGATGCGGATATTTGGACTGCAAGCAGGGCAACACTGGCGGGTAGCAAATGGACTGCAGATAGTAGATGGTCATCAGCACCAGACTGTAGTTGGAGAGGCTTTTGCTGAACGCGCAGTTTATCTCATTACGGCGCGCCCACGACTTGACCGCGTTGACCAGAGGCGCCACTCGGCCGTCCATATGCGAGTAGAGATACATTAAGTGCGTGTTGCGTACTGTGACCGTGCGGTTGATGTTGATGTTGACCTCGATGTCGCTCGCCGTGTCGTTGAACTTGAGTATGGGAACCATGGCTGGTATGACCTGCGAGTTCTTCGACAGACCGCCGGCTTTTAGCGCGCGACTGATTTCGTTAAGCTTCAGTATTGCGCTGATCTTATCGGCGTATGTTTTGTCGATCTGGTTGTTGTGGTCGTAAATGATGAGACAGAGGTCGCAATCGCTGTCGTCTCTGCCGAAGCCGTTGAGCGACGAGCCGACCATATAGAGGTCGATCGGTTCGCTCATCTCTTTGCAGAGCAATTCGTAGATTCGTTGTCGCAGTTCCCACTTCTTCAGGTACGTCTGACCGGTCTGTCGGGTCAGACAGTACTGCTCCAGAAGTGAGGCCGAATAGATGTCGTTCAATAGCGCGCGGTTGATCTCGAAATACGGCTTTTGGAGGGCAGCCATAGGTTAAAATGAAACAATTGTTGGCCACGTCTAAAATGTATTGAACTATAATAAAAGATTTGCGGCTTTAAATAGGTTTTGAGCCGATATTAAAAGTTGAGTTTGCCGTCGAAAGCCGTTTAAGACCTAATAAAGTATGTGTCACTTGAGGTATGACTCGCTTCTCTCCTATCACTTGTTGAGACCTAATCTGATTGAGTCTCGACTAATCTCTCAAATCTCGCACACTCTGTCCTCTCTTTTAATACGCTGTCGACCCCTCTATCGCTGTCTTTAGAAGCAGACTCTTATCAATCAAAGTCTCAGACGAGTGCCTAAAGTCGAGAGGTTCGCAAATGAGTATTGAAATGTGATTTCAAGTTTAAATGTGAGCTTTCAATCGAATTAATGCAACAATTACTCCTGAATCATATGCTGTTACTGAACATTCGTTTCAGTTAACGGTTCTCTGCATTCAAGTTCGCGCGCGTTTCAACAATTCATTCAAATTAGTTTGGATACAGTAAAACATATGAATAACTAAGCGCTTATCAATTATTGCTTTACTATTATCGTAAATGTTTTTTAATAATTAGATGCAATGATGTCAACTGAGATCGTAATGAGTATTACAATTAAATTTCGTTATAATGTATACCTTTTTAATTAATAATGTTATGCGTAAAATTACATATTATTTCTTACTTTAAATCATACTTAATAAATAATATAACAAAATTTGTATAATAAAATAAATATTCAGATATATATTGATAATTATTTCTATCTATATCTATGTGAGTGTGGTGTATGAGTCTATCTGTCATTTATAATTAACTTATTGCATACTGTATTGCAACTTATTATAAAAGCATTTATGATACAAATATATTTCGATAGAAGTATTTCGCTGTTGTATGACGTGATGACGTCTGCGCTGTGGTTGTGTTGTGACATCACTTTAGCATTAGATGGAGACTCTACGCAACACTCGTCAACACTCGCTCAACACAGACTCACTCCGAGCGACTCACTTGAAGCGACTCACTTCATGCTAAGCAGTCGCTCACCACTCGGCCGCTCAGCACCGAATGGCGTCGGACGAAGTGGACGCCAAAGATCCGGCGCGGGACACCTCACCCGACGGCCGCTTTCTCAAGTTCGAGGACATCGGGCGCGGATCGTTCAAAACGGTGTACAAAGGACTGGACACGAGCAGCGGTGTGGCCGTCGCCTGGTGTGAGCTACAGGTTTGCCGATTGGCCGCCACTCTAACCCATTCCCTTCCCCTCCCTATCGCTTTCTCTTTCTCTTAGTCTGCTCTCGTGTCTCGTCTATGTTTTTTTTGTGCTCTCATTTATCAGATATTAAATTCGCTTATTTTTGTTTACTACTGTTTTTGTTTTATAGTTGGCTTCTTCTTCGCCAAACATATATTGTTTTGCTCTGAACTCGCGATCGGCGTCGAGAGTCGTGTTATTATTGATTCTCTTATTATATCGCGATTATATATCAATTGTTTGTTGACTTTTCTAAATTCGATTAATTATTTTAAATAGATTTTTATCTATTTTTGTTTGTCATATATTGATAGTTGATTTGAGTGTTGTTTATTTAGCTGCCAATAAATATCATTTAGTCTTTTTTTTTAAATTCATTTATCATTTAAAGTTTTTTGCTCGCAAAATGCAAATACACTATAATTTTGATTTTATAGCAAAAACTGATTTTGTAATTCCAAAAATCTTAATCTCAAACAGCGAAACAGCTAAAAATCATTAATTAAACATTTCGTAATTGTTTCTGTGGTGACATAACACGCACTGACACGCCGACAATAAAATTTTTTGCAAAAAAAAACAATTACATTATCGACTGAGACGCTAATCAGTCGATAGTTGGCGCGCACACAATCTAATCGCTGAGCCGACACACGCCGAGCCAGCGGTCAATGCGGGCCATTGTTTGATAGGGTTTTACCCTTCGCTCGGCGTAGTGTTTCATTTTCGTGTGTGACCTGTTATTAATGCCAATGTCCTTGAGTTTGGAACAAGTTTTCTCCTATTTTCTCGCTTTTTTTTAAAGCGCACACGTCTCGCGAAAGTCAACGCTCGCGTTGATTAACGACCAAATTATTATTATATTGTATACACAGTGTATATGATTTCCGTTTTTTACTGTTGATCTCATCCTCGCAGGCGTTGTAAATCAGTCAATGAGTTGCACTTTGTGTTTGTACTATCAGTGTTCTGCTCCGAAAGCCGCTTAATTTGGCTCTTTTCTGGTTTCATTTCCACCAAACCTTATCCTTTATACTATATATTTATATGCGCTCCTTAAACATAGACAGACGGGTAGACACGCACACAAACCCGTATATATATAATTTATGTATTTATATTATTTTTGTTCGTTCGAACGTTACTTTGTTTTTCTTTATTTTTTATAAATACCAAATCTTATTGTTTTTTTCTCTTTTTCTCTATTTCTCTCTGTCGTTGTTGGCGCACAATTAGGAAAGACTCAACAAAAACGAAAGACAGCGCTTTCGCGAAGAAGTCGAAATGTTGAAAGGGTTACAGCATTCCAATATAGTCCGCTTCTATGACTACTGGGAAGTCAATACACCCAAACGAAAATATTTAGTTCTCATCACCGAATTGATGACCTCAGGAACACTTAAAACGTATGTTTGAGAATTAAAATTAATGCCTAAAAACTTGTGGAAACATATTAACGGATTTGCATCTTCTCGTTACGCTCTCGCTCTCTCTGTCCGGAGTGCGAAACTCGTGTTTAGCTTTATTTTTGACATAAAAGCTTAACAAATAAATGACTTAAACTCCCAAATTAATGGATATATATATTGCTATCGCATATGAGGGACTATTTTTGTATTGACAAAAAAGATCGCTCGCGTTCGCGTCAACTCGTCGTGCGTTCCGATGATTAAAACTGAACCGAACTTTAAATAACTGTTTAGTTTCGCATGAGTTTTCCAGATCCCAGTCTTTTTTATCAGTCGAGAGAGATATATAAATTTAGAATTAGAGTTTTGGCCTGTTTTTATCTCTGACAGAATTTAATTGCGAAATAAAAATCGCTTTATTTTGAAAATCGTAAAACACTTATTGACGCATTGAAGCGTTAAATTTTTTTAGTTGAAATGAAATCATAATATATAAATATAATATATTTATATACGAGTAAAATAATTTTATAATAATTGTATTTGCTTTCGTATTTAAATATAGCGGAATACGCTTTAAATAGCTTTTATCGGAAAAACTTGCAATTTTTTTGCGTGAAATTCGAGAAAGAATTGAACAAAAGTCTGTAAACTTATATTTTGTTAGTATTGTAAATGAAAAAGTTTATAAAAAAAATTAGCTCATATATATTTATGATAGATATTTATTATAATACTTTCAATTATTTTAAAATTATCTATAAATACATAAATGTAACTCTTTTACATAAAAATAAACAGACACTCTTCTTGTTATAAAACTATTTTTATTATTCACTTCTCTTTTATAAGCTACACACGCATATATATGTTGGGGTGTTATTTATAATTTGTCTCAATCTAAAAATTGTTTCATTTCGCAAAAGCAGGACTTCCGCTGACGGGCATAAATACTTTATTTTTCGCACAATCAGTATCATTGTTTTTATTTTAATAACAACTCAATTAATAAACTGTTAATATTTTCATTAATTAAACTCAATTTGTTGAAAAATTCGCGAGCCTTATCGCAAAATTAGGTTATACTGTCTAATGATGTCGACCTTAAAACTGTTCGCTTGTTTATGTTTGCGTTTTGTTGTCATTTAAGCGAATTCGCACAGAAAATTGAAATTTATTTACATTTTACTTTAAACTTAATATCTTGAGTGCAGTATTGCACTAGAAATTTGTGTTAAAGTTGTTTACAGTTTTCTTTAAAATTGAGCAGAAATTAACATATAAACTTATAAATGTATGCGCACGTAATGAAAATTTATTTTAGCGCTAAAAGACTTATACAGTCTGTTTATATATAAAACTTTAGATACTTGAGACGCTTCAAGAAAATCAACTTAAAAGTATTAAAATCTTGGTGTCGACAGATACTGAAGGGGTTAAACTTTTTGCACTCTCGAACGCCGCCAATAATTCACCGCGACTTGAAATGCGACAACATTTTCATAACGGGCACAACCGGTTCGGTAAAGATCGGCGATCTCGGTCTGGCCACTCTCAAGAATCGCTCGTTCGCCAAGAGCGTGATCGGAACGCCCGAATTCATGGCGCCGGAGATGTACGACGAGCACTACGACGAGTCGGTGGACGTGTACGCGTTCGGCATGTGTATGCTCGAGATGGCCACCGGCGAGTATCCCTACTCGGAGTGTTCGGGTCCGGCCCAGATCTACAAGAAGGTGTCCACCGGTACGCCGCCGCTCAGTCTGCTCAAGATCGACACGAACGAAGTGAAGACCATAATCGACATGTGCATCAAAGTGAAGAAGGAGGAGAGACCCACCGTTAAGGTGCTGCTCCAACACGACTTCTTCCAGGAGGACACCGGCTTTAAGGTCGAGTTTGTGAATCGGGAAGAGAGTGTAGCCAACTGTGATCCAAAAGTAGAGCTTAGATTACGCGTGACTGATCCGAAAAAGCGGAAAGACAAGCACAAGGAGAACGAAGCGCTTCAGTTTGATTTCGATATAGACAAGGATAGTGTCGACGATGTTGCCAAGGCTTTAGTGAGTAGTTTTCCAATTATTGTTATCAACTCCTGTCAACTATTTTTATGACTTTTATGTGACTCCATAATAAACTAAACTTATAAATTATGGTAATGTTTGGTAATGCCTCGCAGTTCGTCATTCGATAGTTTAGCTCGTGTTTTAAATAAACTTCATTCTACACTTTAGTATATATAATTACTATTTATATTAGAAGTTATAAACTTTATATTTCATAATCTTTATGATGCAAATAATGATCTGAACTTTGTTTTTATTATTATGAATGAGTAATTAATTTTATGTAATTGTATTTTGAAATATGGTGGCAAAGGTCGAGACGGGGTTTTTCAGCGACGAAGACATTCGCATTGTCTCTCTTCTAATTAGAAATCAAATATCGCTGCTATTAAAAGATCGTCAACAGTATATATTACAACATCAGCTCAGCTCACTTCAGCTCCGGGATCTGCAAAATAACTCCACTGTTGCCAACTCGCCTCAGATTCAGCAAATACAGAAACAGCAGCAGCATTACACGCACACTGAGATTACATCACTAAACCTAATTGAAGATACCGTTTCAGCGGGAGGTATGAATCACTTGTGATCTCGTCTGGATATCCTTAGTTTATTGCGTTTATTTGCTTTTTACGCATATAATCCGATATTGCGTTCGCTCATTCATATCGTTTCAAAGAGTTAAATGTGTCTCGCACTCAATAATATATACTAAGTGTGAGCAAAAATGTTTGGCAAATGCTTGAACACAGTTTGTGTCTTAATGCATAAATTAAATGCAAACTTTGATTCAATATTTTTATCATATATAACTTGTATATAATTTTTGTCGATAACATTACCACTCGTGAGTTGACTATGGCTTTCTTGCGATTATCTAATCTGAAATATATAATATTCGAAGCACTTCATGCTTCAGTTAGACGTCTATCAAACAAAATGCGTGAACACTCGTTCGTAAGCGTTATTTAACAGGACATAAATTTTTTTATTACCTGCTCTCATAATTTGTATTAAGTTATCAGCAGTTTATATATCTATTTACGATATCAGGAAAAAACTTGTTAGAATTTAATATTGATTTTCAATATTTTATGTCATTAGAATTATATTATTATTTCACATAAATCTCTTCAGATTTGATAAATTTCTTTTTGTTATCCTTTGAGTATTCGCAAGCCTTTATCACATGAGATATATCGTCATAAAAATAAATATCACGAGAATATGACTTTAAATATGTCATTATTATTGATGTCGAATCGAATTATTTCAAACCCTTATAATATGACATAATTTTGTTTCGCTTAATCTCTCTCTTATTATGCAGAATATATTTATCGCTTTTGATAACATTGAAATTTTTAGTAAAATAGGTTTTAAGAATAGACGAAAACCACTTAACTGTGGCGACTGTTTGGCATGATTTGCTTTAATCTCGAAACATAATTTGTGTTTTTAGCGCATATATATTTTTCACCACCGAATCACACGACTACTGCATTTTTTTTTGAATGAATTGCCGATACGATAAATATCTTTTCAATGCCAAAATAATTGCATTTATTAGCAGCAATTTTTTTCTTTGATTTTTTTTAATAGCTTGATATATACGGCAATAGAGGCGATACGCTGTATTTTTGTTGAGTTACGCATACAGACAGACGCGAATATGTATTTTTGAAACAAATTTATATTCTTGTCAGACGGTTCGCCAGAAAACACACTTCACGGAGTTGAACAAACTGCGACCGCCGCGAGTCTAAACCTCGCGCAAACCACTTCTCAGCTACAAAATTATACTCAAAACTCTGTGCCGCAAATCACTACCACTACTTCGACTACCACTACAACTCAAGCTTGTCATCAAAATTTAATTGCGGACGCAACTAATGCGGCGTCAATTCACGCCAATAACCCCAATAATCCACAGCAAAAAGTAAGGCCATTATTGCAACACTTCAATCAGATTAATTAAATGGAGGGAAAATTTGCATAAATCTGATACACTATATTCAAGCATTATATCTCTCGTGTAGAAACTATCATGTTTTTGTTGTTATAAATAAAAATAAAATTTACAAATAAATTCAGGTCTAGAAAAGTGAGCTCTAATTTATGCATCCTTTTTATATAGCATTCCAGTTCAGTGGCAGCTTCAGTGTCTATTGCATTGTCTGGTCCGTCAACCGATAACAATAATGAAGTCAACACCGAAACAAGTGCTAACAAGAGTGTGGTCAATCAGCAGCAGAGTTCAACGATATCGAACACTGAAATGGCAAAAAGTCAGACCGTCTCGCAGTCGAGTCAAAATCAAACACTTCAAGCAACCGCTCCGCAAACATTGCCGGCTGTGCCCACCAGTATCGCAAATTCCTCTCAGACATCAGGCGATACAACGACATCAGCGCAAACTTCTCCTCAGTCACTGAAACAGCAGACAAGCGCTGCGACCGCAGCCCTAACGCCACCGTCTCAGACATCTCAACAGCAGTCGCATCACACTCAGCCGCCGGCAACCGGAGTACCGGTTCAACAGCAGCCCAACAATACTGTAGCACACGCTCAACAGGCATCGCAAGCACAGCCGACACCCTCTGGCCAGACGGTAGCAATACTTTCAATGCCAATGCCGTGTGAATCGGGCTTTGCCACTATGTCTTCGCAGAGTTCTTCTCTAAGTTGTGTTCCTCCTTCTGTGTCGTGCACTGCGTCTAACTCTCAGTCTGATTTGTATGACGTTAATGTTCAGCATAATGAGGTAAAGTATCTCCGTTTCCATTTACTACCTGTTTGATCACTTTTTTTCTATTTATTCATTTTACGGCATTATATTATTTTCCTCGTTTTAAGTTATTTTTAATACATCTTTCCTGTGTGTGCTCTTTATTTATTCATATAATTCGATATTAATATTTATGTTGAATATTATGTAATCGTTAGTTTCGATCATGTTTTTTAATCCTTTAGGTTACTGCACAACAAGCAGCACAACCACAACAGCACTCCCAACAACTGCAGGTCAACCAAAGCCAAACCCACTCATCGTCTCAGAGTCATCAACAAGTGGCGCAACCGATGCCAACGGCAGCCAAACAGTCGGTGTCGGCGACCACATCGTTACCAGTGGCGACCACCACAAAGTCGACAAACGTCGGTAAAAGCAATTTTGAAGATCTAAAGCAAGAGCTGGAAAAAATCCATCCGTCGAATTCGTCGCATAACCTGAAGGCCAACATTGAGCAGGGCTTGAAAGAGATCTTCGCGCCGCCCTCTTCCTCGTCAATCGTGACGCCGTCGCCATCGCAGGCGATTCTGAGTAACGCCAACTCTCAGTCCTCGCACTCCATCGCCACGACTGTGAGCGTTGCCATTCCAGAAGTGCCAGCCCTTCACAACCACATCAGCGATCACAATGAGTCACCATTTTTGAGAACCACTCACGATTCCTACGGCGACGAAGGAATTGTTATAACGGTTAACGCGGGCGGAAATCAAAAAGAGGCGATACATTCCACTAATACGGAAACCGAGGCAACGGTCCAACCAAACCAACTCCAGCAGAACAATACGAGTGCTAGTAATAATAATAACGCAAATAATAATAATAATAATCACGTAACGCCCAGCGAACAGCACATTAGTAGCTGTCAGTCAGCTGTCAGTAACGAAAATAAAGAAAAAGATAATCAGACAGCAAATGCTTCACAACAGTCAAACACTTTAAACGCAGATGAAATAATAGCACCGCCAGTGCGTAGACCTTCACGTTTTAGTGTTACGCCAGTTCGAGACTCTTCGCCCGTCAATAATGATAATAATAAACCTAATAGTAATAAGCCTGAAGACAATTTAAGTAATACTTGTAAATTAAATGTTGAACAAGCGTCGCAAAGGTCGCAAAACGAAACTCATGTTAATAATACAGAAATCGAGTCATTGTCAAAGAATATTTCTCATATTAACTCAATTAGTAGAGAGTCGTCCACTGAATCTTCATCTTACGATTTTATTGATGCAAATAATGGTGTTAATCAGTTTATGCGTGATAGTTCGTGCCAGACTTCGCCCACACAGGTATAGCGGTTAATAAACTTTTATGTCTAATTATTTATGTCTAATTATGATTCACTTTTGACGAATGCAGAGTGAATGCAATTCACAAGTTCCTTCTCAAAGCTACAGCAAATTCAACGCCGATAACGCAAATTCCAGTGCAATGGGAAGCGAGATATCGCTGAGTTCGTACGAAAGCGCCAGCAGTGGAGCCGATCAGGAAAACGGCGCTCTGCCGTCGGTGTTGACTTCCAACGATTGCTCAACTGATACCTTCTTAAACACGGCCTCCGACACGAGTCCGGAAACGACAAACTCTGGCGTTGATAGCAGTTATCATACTTTTCCGTATGGAATTCGCAAATACACGTCCGCTTTGGATTTGAGCGCCGACGCGCTTGAGATGGCTTTGGCTAAACTGATGCGCGGCGTTTCGCTCTCCATCGGCCAGAACTCCTTCTACTATCCAAACACATCTGATCCCGACCTCGCATCGCATAGTCGTCGCTCATCGATACATAAAATATTGATTAGAGTGAAAGACGCGTACACTCAGACCGAGCACGAGGTGTCCTATTGTGATATAGGAGTCAATACAATAAGACTCACCGAAGAGCCAGCTCTTCAGCTCTCGAAACTATCACCACAGGAGAGGCAAATATTGCAGAGACATGTTTTGCAGGAGTTTATTAGCGACTATAAATTTATTAATGAGGATCTCTCGAGAAAAATGCACTTACAGTCGAAGATGAGTATCGAAGCTCTTTCGTCGCATTTGAATAGGAGTTGTAGTCATAATGATGTTTCGCTTCTCGATAATCAAACGGTATTATTCATCACTTGAAAAATAATTTTATATCTTTACTATTATTTTATTTATCTATTACAGAGGTGTTCAAGTAACTGTATGTTAGAATTTGACGAAAATCTTGAAAATTTGCAAAATATTTTGAAGAGGTATTGCTTTTATTGTTTAATAAAATTTAAAATATATGAAAAATAATTTTATGCCTTACATTTCAAATTAGGCAAGAAAAAGAAAGGCAAGATTTAATCGAAAGGCATACTCAGGAATTGAATATCTACCGTCAAAGCCAACTCTCGCACAAATGCGACAATTTTCAGCGAACCGAGAGATCAGTATCGCTACAACTTTCTCCAGAACTGCCGAACCAGTCGTTGCGCAACGACTGGCTCACGACCGCCAAGTCAAACAATTCCGGGGTCGCTAAACGAAATCGTTCGTTAAACGACGAAATGCTGATGCAATTAGTACAAGATTTTGGCTCGCAGGGCAAGAATTCCAAAGCTTCCAATAGTCCGGTCCACGCTGAGAGTAAGATAACGCTGAATCAGATTAAGGAACAGCAGGACAAGGAGAGGGCGGCCTCGCCCTCGTTGATGGCCACCTCGCCAGCGACCATACGGCGGACGCCCAGTTTCACTAATATGGGAACCAACAGTCCGTCACCGTCTGGCCAGTCAAACGCCAGTCAACAGTCGTTCAGGTATCCCACGTCTCCGCCATCGGTAGCGCCAACGATCACGTCGTCGCACATACCGGCGGTCAACTCTGTTGTGTTTACGTTCAATACAATACCGTCGTCACAGCAGACTATCGCAAGCGTGAATCACCAAAATGTTCAGCAGTTATCTTCCACTTCTGTCAATAGTAATACGAACCTCGTTTCGGGTCCTTATTATAGCTCTAATTTGCCGTCTAATCAGAGCAATACAAAGCAACAGCAATCACATCAACAGCCACAGCAAAATCATAAGTTGACAAAATAATGTTTTTAAATGGCATTCCTTTTTAGGTTCATTTTTTGTGCGCATTTCTTTTGCCATTTATTTTTTTCGTGGCAAATCTGTATTTATTCTATCATTCATTTGTTTGGCTCTCTCTCTCTGGTCATTTTACTAGTGCTTCCATTTTTTGTCGTATTATTATTATTATTATTATTATTATATTTTAACGTTATTCATATCGCTTTGAGTTGAGAATATTTTTAAAAAGGCTTACATCAAATCTTAATCCAGTAAATCAATAGGAGAACCACTACTTTAGAAAAATTTTAATTGTATATTGTGATGAACTTTTAACTGAGAAAAATGCGAATAATAAAATGTATACATATCTTTTAAAAAAGCTAAGTTATATATAATTGATTTCAATCGAATAAGTGTTTTATTTATACTCGAAACAATGATAATTTTAATTAATAAAAATAATGATAAGTAATAAAGTCTAAATTATTTTAAGGATTTGGTGCATTTTTGGCATTTAACGAAAATGTTTATTTTTTAATTTTTATAATAATTAATAATTTTCCGGATTTTGATATGAAATAATTAGCTAAGCGTTTGCTGGAAGTATATAAATGAGAATAACATTTAATATTCAAGCTCTTTAATAATAATAATACTTGTAAATAATTACTTTTACTGTACAATCGAGTAAATTGATTTTCATTATTTAAACAAAGTTGTAAATACCAAAACTGTCCTTTTATGTAAGTCTATCTCTCGACAAACTACAAATAAAAACAGATAAACAGAAAATTGTTTGCAATAATTTCTACCAAATTAAACCAAACGTCTGCGTGCGGAACACTGACAGACATTGAATGCACCAAATGTGTGGTTTGTTAATGAGTCTTATTATGATTTTTATTAATGAAATGAAATAGTAGTCGTAAATAATATTTATTTACGACTCATAGTAATTTCCAACAATACTTTTTAACAATAAATAATATTGTAATTACATTGTGTAACAAACTTCAAATTAGTCAACATTGAATTTATGTTCAATAACATAATCGAGTTAATAAATTCGAAACGTAATCTCAAATAAACTTAATTGTAATAAATTAATGTTTTGTTTGATAATGTGTGGTAAAGTGATATTTTGTTTGATTAATTTATCCACGAATTATTATTATTTTACAAATTTTTTTTTGTAAAATTGCATTTTGAAAGCAAACAAAGCCGTAATCAATACTACAGAAATTTCGTAATAGAAACTCTATTAATCGGTCTTGAATTCAGAAAAATATTTTTATTTTAGTGCAAAATTATGAAAAAATTAATAAATATCAATAGTTAAGGTTATTAAATATCTGAATAGAATGAAAGAAGAGGTTTATTGTTTAATCATTGATAGCAAAATGGCTTAATAGGAATATGTGTATGCCTTCAAAACGCAAAAAAAACAATTATTCTAGTGATAGGTTTTTAATTAAAGTTAAAAAAAGGAATATAATAAATGTGTTTAATAAAGAAATTCTTTATAAGTCAAATTTAATTAGTACTTGATATACAATACAAGCTTTGATGAGAGAGCGCGCGCACACACACGCACACAAACAACACTCAGACAACAAAATGTGTCGTCGAATCAGTTTATACTGTGAGTGGATGTGATGCTGTCGACGGGTGAGAATGAAGACGAAAACGAGGCACTCGTCGCGAATTGAGTGCTCTCGTAGAGCGCGTTATTTCGCTGGAATATAAAATCGCCGTCAGTTCGCAACGACGAGCACGAAAGCTGATGCGGTAATTGAGTTTGAGAGCAGGCGTTGTCGCAGTCGGCCGACGTCTCGTCGACGCCTCCCTCGTCCACCTGCGGCTTATACGAGAACATAATCACCGACTGAGTGGATGAAAAGAAGTCGGAGAGAAATGTCCAGTAGACGAGTGGCGTGAAGAGTGTGAAGTATATATAAGTGGTCACATCGACGATACACAGGCCTTCGATTCGTTGCGCATAAAACAGAGCGCTTCCGATGGCCTGAATTAAGTTGAGGAACGCGAGAGCGAACGCGTACATATAAAACGATAGTTTGGCTGTCAATTAGAAAAACATTATTATTAAATCGACTTCTATAGCATATTCTCTTACTCGGCAATGGTATGCGTTGTCTGCATGGCGTCCACGGAAGCATAAATACGCTGAAATAGACGATAAAAAATAAGAAACAGGTGCAGAACCAGAATATCATTCCTCCGTGACTGAACAGGTAGTAATCCCTTTCGATGATGTAAAACGACTCGTCGGGAATGATAATCTCGAGACACGCCTGACATATCGAGTACGCCAGCGATATCATCGAAGTGACCAGAAGTACACGCCGTATCGACGTTTGACTGTCCAGATGGCCGAACATCAGCCCGAATACGAGTACAGATATCTCTGTTGACAGCAGAAAAAATCGCACCAAAACCCAAAATACCTGAGAAGACAATTGAACCGCTAATTAAAAGCAGTTTAATTAAGAGCGACTCGAAAATTACTTTATCAGTGATATCGCCGGCGGGAGACGTGACGTTCACCATCATAGAGATCACACATCGGGTCAAACTGGTGGTGATGTTAATGAACACCAGTAAATAAAATGTGGCGAAAATGGGTGAAGTTGTTTGGCGTAGCTTTTGCTTCGTTACGCGAAAGCGATACAAGAGAAACAGCAGAAACAATACGTTCGGCGCGAATATAATGGCGTCCCATATGCGCAGTCTATACGCGAATAGGGGTTTGCATTAATTGGCAAATCATTGTTGTCTCAATTATATAATTGCTTCAAACCTGGAAAACCAGAGCTCTTCGTATAGAATCCATTTGCAGAAATGAGTGGCGCTCGCGTTCGTCACGTTATGCGGCGATAGAGTGGTCGCGATCGGGAGTGCATGTGAGGCACTCGAGGACATGGCATCGAGTGGTCAACGCTTTTGCTGATCAATGCTAGCAAAATGATTCGACAATAACTGTTTGGCGCAGAGGTTGACGACGATTGACGACGTTTACGATCACACAAGTATTAGATACAGATGTAGTGTTTTATCTAATATATTGTTTTGCTAATCAGTCTTTAAATAGTGTCCGCAATTAAAGCCGACGTTTCGTAAACGTTTCGAAAAATTGCTAACATTTACGGCGAAATGAAATGAACATAATTGTGGCGAAAACGACGAGAACAGCTGTTTTGATGCGAAATGTTGTTTATTTATTTTATTAAAAATGTTTGTTACATCTTATAAAATATTTATTACATAGTATTACACATAAATAGCAGCAAATATATGATCACAAACAACGTCACACATCACGTGACGCCACAACTCGTTGAACGCCTCTCTCATAGACTCTTCAAATTGTGATAATCGTAGCGATTATTTACTTTCGTTGCAGTTGTAGTCATCATTCATAATATAGTCAGCGATTATAATAAAGAGCTTGTTATCCGCTAATCGAGGCGTCTATTAAATTGTAACACAAACTAATCACAAGAATGAATGGCAATGAATGGCAGCGAAAGCGATCGATTAATTAACGGCATTAACGGCAGTCCACTGCGGGACAGACCGCTGTTCGGCGATCGTTCCCCGTATCGGGTATTATCTCATTTGTTATATCATTTAATATTATTATCAATTAAATATGTTTTTTTTAATTAAAAAACTTAAAGGAAAGAATAATTTCATTATCGCTGATCGGCTGTTGTGCTCTTCTATTACTGATAACTATAATAACTCTGTTGACAATCAAGTTTAACGCACTTAACTTTATTACCATTTTGGTCATCATTTCGATATCGGCATCAAATTTTACTCTCTTTCAGTGGTATAGATTGGGTAATAGACTTTTTAATGATAATAGATTTATAGAGTATATGCTATTTAAGGCTAGAGTTACGCGCATTTGCTTATGTGTTGTATTATTTTCAGGCGATTTGGATCCAAAATTTCGCTATCTTTTAGTGTGGAATTTAATCAATTTGTGTTTCGTATGCGTTGTCGCCATTTGGTTCTATAATAGGGAAAAGTAGTTTCATTATGAGGTAATAATAACTTGACTTTAATAATTTAAAATTCAATACTTTATTAAATTATTAATTTAATTATTAAACATTGATTCTCATGATATAGTAAAAGAAAGTCTTTACCGCTTGAGAGATCTACGAGAATTCTCAGATCTACATCTCGTAAAACTAGCAAATCTCCCAAAACTCCTAAAACAAAAAAGTCTACAAAATCTCCCAAAATTATAAAATCGGCAAAATCACCAAAAGCCCCAAAATTTACAATTACTACAGTTACAAAGAAAACTACGAAAAAATCTACGCTCTCTAATGAGGCAGCTCTGGTATTAGCAGCCAAGAGACTGCACTTGTCGTCAGTTCCAGAGTCTCTGCCATGTCGTGATTCGCAATTCAATGAAATTTACAATTATATCCACTCTAACTTAAAAGATGGAAACGGAGGGTTGGATGTCATACGCATAACAATTATTTATATCAAAATTATTTATTTATATTACTTTTTTAGATGTATGTATATCTCTGGAGTTCCCGGCACTGGAAAGACGGCCACTGTTTATAAGGTGATGCAAAAGCTGGAGGCAGAAGTCAAATCTGATATTAAACCGTTTGTGTTCGTCGAAGTGAACGGCTTGCGACTCAGTGAACCGCATCAATGCTATGTTCAAATACTTCGCGTATGTTTTCAGTTTTGAGTTTTGTTTAATCAAAAAAATTAATCATAAAATGATTATTTTTGGCTTGAATTAGGGGATAACTGGAGAGAAACGAACCACATATCAAGCTTTGGACGCCTTAAATGACAGATTCTCCGACTGTGATCCAACTAAGAAATTCGTAATACTTCTTGTCGATGAACTTGACTTATTGCGAACGCGCAAACAGGACATACTGTACCACTTGTTTGATTGGCCGTCGCGGACTCACTCTCGTCTCATTGTTCTGGCGGTGGCCAACGCTATGGATTTGCCCGAAAAATTAATGATAAATCGCGTCTCGAGTCGACTCGGGCTTACAAGAATTTCGTTTAATCCGTATGCACACAAAGAGCTGGAGAAAATAATCAAATCTCGTTTATCCGGCCTCGAATCGCGTTTCAATTCCGACGCTTTGCAGCTGATCTGTCGAAAAGTGGCCGCCGTTTCGGGCGACGCCCGTCGAACGCTCGATATTTGCCGGCGAGCGGTGGAGATCGCGCAGACCAGCGAAACGGACGCCGAGTCGGTGACAATGGCTCACGTGGAACAGGCGATTAAAGAGACATTCAGCTCAATGAAATTGACGCGCATTAGTGAGGCCGCCACTCACGAGCAGATCTTCTTGCGGTCTATTGCGCAAGAGTTTCGGGTTTCCGGCTTAGAGGAGGCCAACTTCGGCGACGTTTGCCTGCAGGTCATCGAAACGTGCAAATACGAGGCCCATTACGAGCCGAACGCTCTCGAATTGGCCAGAATCGCGAACACTCTCTCCGCGTGCGGTCTGATTCTCCTCGAGAAGAGCGACTCCGATCTGAATCGACGCATTCGACTCAACGTGTCGGTCGACGACATCGCGTTTGCTATTAATATGCATTAATTATTATTTTCTAAATTATGATAAACTCGAACAACGAATGTTTTATTAAATATTTTATTACATATTATAGCAGTTAATTAAGAGAAATTGTATTATAAACTCTCACAATAAGCATACGATGTATATTAATCGAGAAAGAGATAATTAAACTAATTTTACTAAACTTCGCACAACTTTTTGATGACAATTTATATATTTTTCTAAATATAAAATGCGTGTTAGTATTTGCTCTTTTTTATATTAAAAAAAAAGAAATGCACACAAAATATGTTAAAATGAGTTATTTATCGTATCAGCACTAAATGTTATTTCATATTTCAAATTAAAAATTACCACAATAACAGGACAAAATTAGTGCGCCTGCGGGGACGCGAACCCACAACCTTTTGTATTTTTGGTTTTGAGGCCAAAACGTTAACCATTAGACGGCTAGTTCTCGGCTCCAGTAATAGCGTCCTTATTTCGCGTTATATAGCAATCAAACACAACCTAATGCTTGACTCGCCTCATGTCTCATCAAATTGCAAATCTAGTTATTTCTGCACAATTAATCGTATGCTTAATCAAAGCTATTATATTTTATAATATCATTTCAATCTATTTTAAATTTATTATCTTAATTAGATATTTTTTTCTTTTAAATTTATTTTTTTGGTAAATATAATTATCATTACTTAACTTTTATGTTAAGCGCGCTTAAAACTCAAACAACACGTGATATTATGAATGTTTATCGCATCACGTGTTAACTCGTGTGGAAAAGTCTTAATTATTTGTAGTATTAAAAACTCTTTTCTGACACTCAAATGCTCTCTAAATGTTTGCATCAAAATGTCGATTAAGTGCGAAAATAATGCGAATATGAAACGAGAGGCCGAACAGGAAAAAGAGCAGGTTTTGCCATATTTTTGTATGCATTCAATTGATTACAATTGAATTACTAATTAGGGAAACAAACACTTCAAAGGCGGACACTTCGACGCCGCCATCGACTGCTACACCAAAGCCATTCAACTCTATCCCGAAAACGCCGTCTTTTACTGCAATCGAGCGCTCGCTTACCAGAAGAAAGGCCTGTAAGTCGTGATAGTGTTTACAAATTTGGTTTAGTTGTCAATTATTTGTCGATTGTGTGACAGCTTGACTGAGGCCGAGAGTGACTGCAATACAGCGCTAAACATTGACCACAACTATGCCAAAGGCTATTATAGGCGAGCAATCGCTCGCAAACTTTTAAATCGCTATCACTTGGGTTTGTTTACCAACTGTTAATTAATGGCTTTTCACGTTTAGTATACTTTTTTTTGCATAGCTCTTCAAGATTTTCGCACTGTCCTAACAATAGAGCCGAATAACGCTGAAGCGATTCTGGAGGCGAAACAACTCGAAACGCGTCTTAAAGCGAATCCTTTAATCGAAGTGCAGTCGAGTCGTAACGAAACGCCGGCCGAGACGAGCAAAACCATCTCAACTCCCATTATCGATATCGTGTCCCTCAAAATAGATGACAATGAAGTTAAAGTGCCACAAACTGTGCCCAAAAATTTGTATCAATTCGAGTGCGATTGGCGTGAATTAATCGGCTCTCACTCTAATGAGTTGAGACTTGAATATCTGGAAATGATTGGTGCGCTAACGTTTCGACAATTACTTACTTCCACTCTTGAGCCACAAATTGTGTCCGATATCATAGTTGCCATTTCGTTATGCCATGATTTTAATTTTACATACGATATGTTAGACAATTTAACGCAAGTGCAGCGCTTTAAGACATTAGTCATGTTTTTAACCGAAAGTGAACAAAAGAGTACGTCTTTGACATTTAATTTTAATTAAGTTCTATTCAATTAATCTTTTAATTTCAATTTTTCATAGTTTTGAAGACAATATTTAGTCGATTATCGCAAAGCGATGTTCTCAGCGACGATCGAAAGCTGAGTGTTTCGAAATTGGCGAATGAATACATGATTTCTTATTGAGGGTGACCTTTATGTTCATTAACTGTTTTGCAACTATTTTTTTATTTATTTAAATACAATGAAACGGTTAATTTATAATTAGTAAAAGTTAAAACATCAAGATATGTATTATACAGAATGAGTTTTGTTATACAAAAATTTTTTATATATTTGTACTAAAAGGTAATATATATATCAAAATTATTTAAGTTGAATACCAATAATTTCTCTCACAATATTAGCTAAATTATGCTCAACTCCGTGAGTAATTTGAATACATTGATTCACATCTTTTAATAATTGAACGACACTCTCATTGCGTATATCATCGCATAACAACGCTTTTAACTTCAAAAGTCTAACCAACTGCACAGTTAAGTCCGGATGAAACTCACCATAAATTTGTTTATAAATAGAAATTGTCTGCAAACAAAGCGAATAACAATTTTGCCACTCATTTGTCTCGTCGACCAACTCATCCAATTGTTTATTCAAACTATTCACGAGTGGGTAATCGATATCTCTGTCGAAATCGGTTTCGCATTTAACGCAATGGCAGTCAAAATAATACTGTTGTCTAAGCCTTAACTGGCGCTCACTTTTACCAACCTTTATGTCGATATAATTAATTAACGCCTCTTCACTGTCGCTGATATCACGAATGGCTCGGATTTGCAAATTAATGCCATCGAAAACTGGCGCCGCGTTTGGTTGACAGGAGTGGTTAAAAATGGAGGCACAAACGTAAAGACCTGTTCCGATGGCGTTCAGGTCGGTATTTAGTATTGAGAATGAGTTCACGCAAACAATGCCGAAAAGTTGAAACAGTGTTTCACTATCGAACTCGACGTTTGCCTCTCGAAATCGGCGGCAAATTGTCTTAAAATAATTATACCGTTTTTGGTCGCTAATCACATCAACGCAATGCGACATCAGATCATTAAGACAACGATCCCCTCCAGTATGCAATCGAAACAGTTTGCTCTTCAAATTGTCGCCCGATTTGGTGGTCAGCCATAAGCGAAGCAAAAATCGATCGCAGTCTTCGAGCTTTGAATTAAAGTTTTGATAGTGAAGACACTCAAGTTTGTGCGCCACTTTCCAGTCACTCCTCTGACAGTGGACACCGCAGTAATACATTTGTCTGCACTGCGAACACTTGCGCAGCGAATCGCTGTTAATTGCAATATTAAGGATTAGATCATTAAGAAGTACTTGAATTAATGAGATGCCAAACGCAGACTTACTTCGCCAGAAAGCAGTGATCGCAACGAAATGACTTTTGATCGTTATTAAGTGTGTGCGCCAACGGCTGGCATGAGATAATTACGGCTCCCCGTCTGTAAAGCATTTGATTTTTTGGTTTGGCTTAACTGTAGATAATTGTCATCAAATTATTATTTCGATATAAACCAATTTTGATGTCACATTACAAACTCAAACCATGTGTGAATCACTATAAGCTCCACCCATAATGAATGGCTTCAATTAATGCATTTTCTTCGACAACAATATTAACAATTATAATCTAATTAATCACTAATATTACTATTTTTTTTCCTTTTAAATAATTTATAATTATAATTTAAAATTAATTAGTATTTCTTAAATTTCTATAATAAAAACTGATTTTCTGTTAATTTTTATATATTTAAATTAAATGTTTTAAATTTCAATATTAATGAACATAAATGTAATATTATATTCACATATATTAATATATAAATAAACCAAATTTAGGCGTCGCTTAATTGATTATTTAAAATCATTTTCTAAAGTAAAAGTGGCAAAAAACAAAATTATTTAAAAAAATTACAGTTTGCGAAATCGACATACTTTGAGAATCTTATTTAAAAGTTTATGGAACCCCTTCTCCCATCTATTGAGAAGAAATCAAATTAATATATATAGTCTAGTTATGTGTCTAAGCGTGAAGCCCGAGTTGAAAAGCTCGAGTTCTGATTTTATTTAATATGAGATCTCGCGCTCAGCTCGCGATCAGATCATCATTAAGCAGAACTTGAAGACACACCAAAATCGACAAATTATGCCATATTATGCAATAATTTATGATTATTTTAGACAAAAGATGGCATTAGTAGTCGAAAAAGAAAATTATTGCATAATATGGCATAATTTGTCGATTTTGGTGGGTCTCCAAGTTCTGCCTAATGATGATCAAATCGCGAGCTGAGCGCGAGATCTAAGATTAAATTAAATTTAGAACTTGAGCTCATAATCTCGGGCTTCACTCTTTGACATATCACTAGACAGAATTTTCAAATTGACGTTTATGGAGCCCTGACTGCCATCTATTGAATTCCATAAACACTAAATAATTTTAATTTATCATAAAGATGGCAGCAGTGACTCCACGATATGAGCTGATTAAATACAAATATTGCTTTAACAAACTGTAAAATAGAATTTTTAATGTCGCTTTAAATTGATATTAATATCTAACTTGTATTTGAAACGTATTTATTTGTATATAAATAAAATTTAATATAAATCACTAATTTTTAAGTACTGCTACATTATTATTATAATTATTACATTTTGTATTTTCACTATTTATTTTCGATTTAAGTGAAACATTTAAATATCTCAAATCGAATGCAAATGTATTAATAATAAAAAAAAAATCCTAAATAATATCAAAACAACACGAATAATAAAGAATAGTTGCATTTTATTTTAACGCAGATTCCTATGCAGGCCAACAGTTTCGTCGAATAGCTTCGGCTGATAGAAGTGACCCTTTTTGTCGATTATGAAGAACAATGGTTTGCCTTTAATTTTGAGTGTCACATACGGACCGATAGGCGTCGATCGCAAGCTTCGCGCCGACACGTGCGCGAGCGGCACGTCGTGGTGTCGGTACCGGTTCACCAAACCGAGTATAGAGAAACACGTAATGCGCACCCGATCGCCACCCGAGCGCAGAATCACGTACCGAACCGATCG